>JAQFYE010000621.1:0-32433 GCA_034694305.1 Protaphorura glebata
AATGTATTTGGGTTGAGGCGCAGAGGTGCGAGAGTCGCTTTAGCCGCCCCGCCAGTTCGATTTTATTGTATAGGATGGCCTGTGGCTTGGACGGAGTGATGGAATGGATGATGCTTATGGTTATTGAAAATGTCACATTTAAACACAGGTTATTGGAATTTTAATTATATCGTGCAGTAGTGATTGATGAATTTACTCGTTTTCAAAATTTTAATAATTGGGTAGGTAGCTTCTTTTAAGAGAGAATAACTGGTTTCAGGATCCTTCGGTAGAAATTATATTTCAAAGTGCGTGGTGTGTGCCAGGCAAAAAGTCAAATAAGTTGAGGATTTTTTTCTTTTTTCCACATCGCCGTATAGTTTTTTTCGTACTATTGTCACTCAGCGGTCCAATAACACTCCTAAATTATATAGCTGATTCATTAGTCCTACACCTAAATGAGGCATACAATCTCTAAGTTCCTGATGCTTTTCGGTTATGCGAAACTCCTAAAATTTGACCCTCGTTTTACTTTTCCTTATTCCTGGCCACTTAAAACACCCTGCGACATAGACTAACGAAGTTAGATATTCACCTGTGCGGAACAACTCTGTCTGGAGAGGATTTTATGGGAAAACTTGATGAATTACCTCCATTGCTTTTCTCGTTTGGGCTACTAGACCGACTTCCAAAACGATAATAATATACAAACTGATTTCATATTCAAAGTGCTTTTGTCCGAAGTCAGTTCTTGGATGAATTGAAGTGGACTGGAGTACTTTCTCGGACATGCATGCTTGCTTATACTTAGACCACACCTGTAAATCAAATCGGCCGCACCGTCTTGGTCTTAATTTATGATGAATTGATTCTAACTTTATATATCCTGTTTCGTTTATGTTTTAACATAAAATATGGGTAGATGTGGATAACCATAATCCGGGAAATTAGTCCAGATCATAATCAGATCTATAATGTAACATAAAAATGTGTATATTATCGTTTATAACTTGCTCGTAAGACTTAACTTGACCTCTTGAGGAATTGTGCTCAGGATTCAGAAGGTGGAAAATTTCAAAAAATGAGTAATACTTCACCACTAATTGATTTCCTGCTTAGTCCTCGAATTCGCGGTAACGCTAGGCCTAATAATAGAACTTGGTTTAGCACTAGTGAAATACGGTCAAATTCTGGTAAGGTTCTTTAGTACTAGAAATAGATTTTTTGGAACCAGTCACTCGTGGTCATTTTTCTGAGAGTCCATTCAAGTTGAATGAAAAGTTTATCGCTAATGCCATAAAGTTTCCTGTAGCACTTACGTGCACAAAATTGGAGAAAGTAAGTGAAGCAGGAATGTGATAAAATTAGTCTGGTTTATGATTCATAACAGTTTTTTTATGATCTAGAATCGGAAACACTTGTGAATTGATTTCTTCTTGAAATATAACCACTAAAAACAAGTTTGCTCTGGATACGACCACTTTCACATTTTATGGAACCCACCATTTATAAATTGATCAGTTACAAATTTTGAAATAAGGCTATTAAATACGGCGTTAGCTTTTACAACTCCGGTGTTGTAAGTTCAAATTAGCGGATTTATGGTCATAAGTATATTTTTCTGTGTGACACTTGCATGTCTTGGTGCAATGTGCAACTTTTTTTCTGTTTTTATGCCGGGATCGTGATTTGGAGAACTATAAAAATCCAAGTAATTCGATAGGGGTGCATGGTTGCGCGTAAATTTTGTGTTGTTTGTTTTGCATGAGGGGATCGCGATTAGGAGAGAGTGGTGATCTTTGACACCCACTCTTTTACTTTAAATTTTATTAAAAGCACCGTACTGAAACGTTGCAAATTGTTCCGTGCATGACATGACGTATTGATTCATCATATGTGCTGAAATGGCATGTATAGCGAAAAGAATACGACCCCGTGAAATATTGTCAAGTCTTCCCAAGTCACGTCGTTTACATTTTTAAGTTTGGTTTGGGCCAGCATAGAAAGATTTGTTTCCAACGCTTTACTTGTTTTGACCGACTTCATTGTATTATTGGATTTCTGTAACGGATGATTTGCGTACGGGAAAGGAGTATTTTTCTTTGTGTTTGTATTCAATTGTCTTGAGGTTATAATTTTGATGAGCTCACCTTTTTCATACGTTTGTTGTTAATCTGACGACTTTAGGATGTGCAGTTCTTACTGGGTCTTTGTAATTTATATTGCACCGTAGTTAACTTTGTAATGCATTGGTTGAGTTGCAGCGGTCATAAAAATTTTGATATTAGACTCTCTCGTTAAGGAAATATCGTAAAAGTGCAAGGATTTTTAATTGGACATTTTATTATTGATGTCTTCATTTACAATTTTTGAAACAAGATGCGGAGGCGTTAAATTGTGTAATAGAACTCTAAAAACCCATTTATTTATTTCTTAAGCCTAAGTCTACCTATTTCTAGCGTCAGGAACATAATGTTATTGTTTTGCGTGGGATCGGAATGATTTTTATGGCATGGTCTTGGTCTCAGATGTCTCGTGTACCTCACTTTTACTTAAGTTTATACATAGTTTCGAATTGAATGGCTCTTTTTACTTGTCACTACATAAAAAGTAATGAATAACGAATCGCAGATTTTGCCAGAAATTAGCTTCTAAAACAGTGTGAATTTGAAGCTACGTATCCCGAGAATATGACGCGGTACTATGACAAATATTATTTTAGTGCAAATCGTTGTTGTAAGGTACCAATGTCTTCGGGTTACTTTATATAATGCCAAACCTATCCCACGTGTCACCTAAGAGAGTTTCCTTGTCTGATTATGTTAAAAAATTCGATTCGTTCGTTTATTTATTGACTGAAAATTGTCAAACTTTTGGATTCCATTCAATTCCTGTCGGTTCTATTCTCTGGTGTTTTCTTTTGTATTTTATTATGTGCTCAATTTTGCATTGCACGTTGCACTTCAAATCCCCTAGACTATTCAGCTGAGCTGATTTCAAGCCTAAGGCAATTAATTCTAAAGAATAGACCTAGACTCTGAGTTTTCTTCCATTTTCTCCCCCAACCCGGACGTTAACGGTACAGATGCAAAAGTTTATCTCTAAAAATCTCAATGGATTTGTCCGTCAATCAGTTGGTCTTGTTCTTGGTTTTCTGTGTGTTCATCTGCTCATATTTTATGGACGGACGTGAACCTCACTCAGGTCGAAATAGACAAGGAAAGCTCCTGTTCTGTAGTCCCTCATGCATTTGTGATGAAGCTGAGGGTTTGAACTTTGACGGACTTGATGAGATGATGGAAATTAGGGAAAAGATGTAGGGGGAGTTTGTTCCTACTTTTCCCAGCACAATATGGAGCTTTAACGATCTCCTCTGGGTTCCAGACCTAGACAGTCAGCATCCAGAAACTACTGTACAAACTACGAAGTAGTACAGATCGAAATGTAAGGGGAAGTTGGAATTCGGTTTTCGAAGAGAAGGTGGAATTCACAAGGGGCAGTATTCGGCTGGAAAATTTGAATAGGACAGATAGATTTAGATAGTCGATGTCCTCAACGCTCGGAAGCTTGTCGTTTTCATTTAAACTCTTCAATTTAAGTACGCGTTTTACCAGCTCTGTGAATTCTTGGTTTTAATTCTTGAATCGGTAGCGAAGAAGTTACTCTGGAGGCACCGTCCACCCTAATAATCAAACCATGATATTTGAGACAGAACCAAATATCGTGACCAAAACTCTTGAAGGTATTTATCCCGCTATGAATTTTACATCTGTATCGTGTTCCTTGTGAGAGGATAGGGCTGAGAGCGCAGCGAACCCTATCTATTTATGAAATCTGTCAGTTTCGTACAGCATGGTTACGTACGGCTACGGTTTATTTCCCGTAACTTTATCTCCAGGGGTGGACAGGAAGAGCATCCCGAAATTTGAGCTCTTCCTGGGAGTTTTCCATTGTGAAAACTAAAATGTTGGGTTCGTAGTGCCCATATTTCACCCGTTAGATAGTTACCGGGGTAGCCCACTAGGAGGTCAGGATGAACGGACTGACACAGACTAGACATTGACTTCGGACAAGACAGTTTATTCATTCGATTGATCGTTCAACTTTCCACTCGTGTTTCACGGTTTTGACTTTAGGTTCGGGAATCGTGAGTTGGAAGATCGGTTCGAAGATGGGAGATTTCTTTTGTCTTTTGCGGCAGGTCAGGCCATGTCAAAGGCAACCCGCTGTGCTGATTTCGGAATAGAATGCTAATGTAAAGGCCAATTGGGGAAGTGAAAATGAAATTGAAATTGGATGTGCAAGGAAGAATAATGAAATTGTTCACTGTTAGTTTTATTATCACGACCATCCGTCCGTCCGAGATGAAATGAAATGACATGAGACGACGATATGAAGGACTTTCACCGTTAAAACTTTCCTGTCTGTTATATCTGTTTGCGAATTTTTGATAGGTTGAGTGAAGTAATTGTGTCAACTCACAGCATGATTTGTTGAATCTTAGTGTCCTTAATGGATTGACCCCGTGACACCTGTGTCGAGAGATGAGAAGCAGCTAGAATTAATATTAAATGATTATTAGTTGTAGTAGGTAGCTATCTAATTGAAAGTGCAAAAGAGAACAATTAGGAAGCATTCTGTAGCCGTAGGTTTAATTACTTGGATAAACATTAAATGCCACGACGGTGGTACTGGTAGATTTATTGCTTGTATGGCAGAGCATGAATTATTCATAGTGCCATGTATTGCCGGTGTTTTAATGGGGTCCATTTGCAAATTAATGCAAATATCTGCAGGCGACCTGGCAATGTTCTGTAGTTGTAAAATTAAATCTAATGATAATGGTTTTTTGGTAGTGGACGACTGAACTGGGCTTGGTTTCGGTCGAGTGTTTATTGAAATTTTGAAGCCGGACTTGTAAACTAAATGTGAAATTGAAATTGCAGTGTATTTGCATTTGCAAGCAATTGAATATTAAAGGGTTAGATTAAGATTGCAATGCAGCATAGCCTGTTGTAATGTAAATTCCCACGTGCGTTTGGATTTGTTTTGCTGGCAAGGGTCGCGGAAAAAGTGAACTTGAAGGTCAACAGGCCGTTCTATTGTGTTTCTAATTAATTTAATTTGATGTGTGCATTGCATTGTGCATGAGTTTGATTTTTGCAGGTAGGCGTAGATCTGTTTGAATTTAATTAATTAAACGCACGCACGATTTCGCATTCATTTTCATTAAGCTCGGGCTAGTCCTGCACTAATTTCCTGTGTTTGTTCTCGAGTTCATCATGATGATTATCATTGCTTAATTATTGGGCAACTATGCTCATGTAGTCATACACGGCGAATTGGATGTGGGTGCATTTGTTTTTCATTTTGCTCGCGTGTTATTGTTTTTTTTTTTTTGCTAACCAAAAGTTGATGATTTTCACTAGGTTTGTTGGCTGATTTAAAAATCTGTTATGGAGGACGAGGAGCTTTGAAATTTACTGTTTGTTTTTATTAGATATTTTTTGTGCACTATGCATTTGCAGTGTTGTTTTAATCTGCTTGAGCAGTTAGTTACTCTCACTGTGTCTTACTGGGTCTACTTACTTTGTAATTTAATTGATGAACGAGATATGTGAAATTGGATTTTGTTCTCAACGTCAGGCTGAAGAGGCTTTGAGAAGTCAAATTGGATTTTTCTTCTTCCATTTAAGTCATGAATTATTGAATGAACCTTCTCACCTTTGACTGTTGACCGTGATCATGTTTTGAAAATGGAGAAGAGTAGATGTGAAGTTCAAAACAATACAATGAGAGTTTCCCTTTCTATTTGGTGTAAAATTGGGATGATCTTTGACTGTGATACCTTGATCATCCGTCATAGCCATACCAGTTTGGAAAATAAAATGCCATACAAAGTAAAACTTTGGAATGACAGATTTGAAGAAATTTTTTGGAAATATCAGATAAGGGTACCTCACTACATTGGTACATACTGTGGCAACAGAAAAAAAAGGTCATCTCTCTTAGTCTTACGCTGCCGCAGGTTCCTGAACACAACCAATAAATTATTTTGATGGCAACTAGTAACTGTTGTGATGTGACTGAAATTTTAGCCATTCATTTCATGCGGGACTTTGCTTTTAAAACAGTGGGTCGGTCGGATAGTCGGGTTAGGTTTTTCGGTATAATAGGGTGGGTGCACTGCCGGAACCAGTATCGGATACGATATGTCCAATTATATGCATATGTATAGTGGAAACTGTTGTTGTTGCCTTTTGAATGGGGTAGCATTTTCCTAAATGTCTTTTCAGTTTCGGAAATGAACATCGTTTTACTCTCAAGTTGACAAGGCTTTACCGCAATTACGACGACGAGCGTTGATGTTGGTATGAATGAAGTGAAGGGCTCCGCACTGCAACGTCAGCGTCGAACTTATCGCGTTACCCGGAACGGTTTGTATTATACAGTGTGGACCAAGAAAAATTCCAACTTTGAATGGACGAATTTCGGAAACCTTGACGGGGACCATACACATATATGTACATATATGTATATGTGTATGTCATGTACCAGATATATATTAGTGCTTTTGAAATGACACCAGTAAACATGTTCTGAATATCAGCTAAACGGAATGCCGTCATAATTTACTTTGTTTATGTACACATATGGTCATTCGTTGCCATCTTTCATTTAGAATTGATTTCTTTGCAAATCTAGCTACAGGTTTTAGAATAAAACTAAACTCCGACACATATCAAATTTTGAGCATTGATCTGGTTCACCCTGTGTAGAAAAGAAAACAGCGTCGTAGTTTATCCGTCATCGACGACTGTTACCACAGCTAAGAGACAATAATGTAATATAATGCATCCATGAATTCAGTTCAGTTGGATTCAGTTTGAAGGAGGAGGTAATAAGATAACAATAGGATGAGCTCTGGGATGGATAGGGTGAGGTAGGGTATGGAATGACATTGGATAGAATGGAATGGAATAGAGAGGAAACTGCTAAGTAAAATCTGTCATCTGGATCTGTTCTGCACGTGTCAGCTAGTCGATTCGGATTTTTTGGGACTTTTAGCATGTTCAAACATACATAGAATAGAATAGAATAGAATAGAATAGAATGGAGTTGAAAGGTAAGAATCAAATCTGGCAAAACCCGGGAGATAGTGGAGAATGAATGGATGAGGGGAGAGAAGTGAGAAATGAAATGAAATCCTAATTTCTTGTCACGCTTGACTCCGTCATGGACTGAGTGGGTGGATTCGATTCGATTTCATTTTTTTTGTAGAACTGGAGAGGTTTTTATATTGTAAATATTTTATAGACGAGGGGTATATAAAAAACTAAAAAAGGAAAAAAAGTTTTTGAAAGAGATTCATTGTCAGATTTTATGGTTGTAATTGGGAGTGATACCACTCTGGCTAGGTTAGGGTTAGGGTACCCCCTGGACTCTAGTTTGATTCGATTCGATTCGACGCGACGATGGCATGTGGCGGGTTCGATAAAAGCCTTTTACCAGGAGATTGATTTGAAGGTCTGATGCACTTTCACGGGGAAAACAAACGCTGTTTAAAAAAGGAGCCAATTATGCTACCCCTCAGGCAGACGCCGAAATTAGTGGTGTTTCGCGTAAAGATGACTGAGATTGAATTAACAATGAGTGTGAAAAAATGTTTGAATGTTTGAATGTTGGTATCAGATGCGATGAAGTAAAGAACGTCATCCAGTGGATGTTCCAAGGGTAACCCCAGAAAGGCGCTGGTATTCTGAGACTTCATTGTTTTATTATAACTTCAATTTCTCGACCTGCTAGGATTGTAAATGACTGAGAATTTTGGAATAATGCTGTAGTAACTAACTAATAGTATTTCATTTCATTAAACAATTTGCTTTTGAAGTGCCTTATTCGATTTTAGAATTGTGGGGATGTAGCCATTATTTAAATCTGATAAAACTTCTATATTTTCCTTCCTGTATCAATTTATGCCCGATTGTACGTTACGTCTGGCAATTCAAGTGATCTTGCCTCAAATCTTAAGATCCGCGAATAAAACAGATGCAATGCCACCTAAATTCCCCACCCCATTTTCTGTATGGAAGATAAGATTTCCGAACTGGAAAACGAATCCGGATCGGCTGGAGAACTGGATACTGGATTTTGAACCCAGACCCACCCCACTATGTCCCCAGAGTGTGATTTCCTCATCTTTCCCGTTTTCCTCCAGTTCTTCTGCATGCAGGTTGAAACTCAATCTGTCCTTATTTCGTATTCATATGTTCTCAACATTTAAACCCACTGAGGATAAACGAGACGACACAACGAGGTGGTTGAGAAATACAAACAAGACATGGTCCTCGTCCTCGTATCTTTTCTTGACTTACCGGTACAGAAAGAAAACTAATTCGTCATTGTTGAATTTGAGAGAGATTTTTGGCCCTCCGGTCCGGAGAGGGTGATAGAATGAAGTGTGATGTGGGAAGAAGTGGGAAATTCCTTATGATATTCGAAACTCATTATAAACAAGAAACCTGACTTGATTGTGGATTGCTTAATTAATGTGGCTAGAAGTAATAGTAATCTAACTCCCAAAATTTACATGATGATTTACTTTTATATTCTAGGGATACTTGGGATATTGGGGACTGAATCCAGAAGATTCCCCTCCTCTGGAAGACATCAAGGAACTTTTCAGCAATATTGATGAAATTCATGAATTTAATGGGTGAGTTTTTTTACTTGCGCTTGTTTGTTTGTGTTTCGGCGAAATGCGGGGGGAGGGGTACACAGAAGTAGAAGTCGATATATTGTTTGATCTTCTTACAATCGAGCGTTTGTTGCTTGGATGGATGATAAAGATTGTAGGGTTGGATTAATTTATACAACATGTATTGATTTATTGCAGGCGATTTATTTGTTTGGAAACGGGTTTATTATCATTTTATCGTTCTCAGAGATCCTAAGGCTTAAATCGTTAAGGTGGACATGCTGGAACCTTAAGTTTTCACTGATCGTACAAGCGAATATTTCGATTTAAATTTTTGGCAATTATGATTTATTTATTATCTTTGGAAAAATATTATTCTACGGGCTTGCATTCAAGAAACTTCGATAAAAGTTTCAGAAGAGTCCATTTTCGAAGAACTTCCCGGTTCGGGAATAATCTATTGCAGAATATTTGCAAGTGCCTTATATAATCGTCACTTAAGGTTCCTATCAACCATCCTTAATGGTAAGGTTAATTGAGGCCGCTATGGGATTCTCATCCCCCGCTTGGCCACAAATTGCTGATGGAAGATATAAATCCGGAATTGTTTGATGTGTAGAATAATAAAAGTTTAGTCTAGGCACGTAAAATGAATAATTGCATTTTGTTGGTTCAATCTCTAACCCATTCTGGTTTATCTTTTTTTTATTTCTTTATGTCTCGGGCACATCCCCCTTCTTTGATCGGCGTGCAGTGAATTCTTAACAAAGTTGGAAGGTTGTGGACTCAATCCCGTTCAAGTAGCCCTATGTTTCGTGACCAAGAATGAAGGATTCTCAATCTACACCCAATATTGCACTAATTACCCGCGGTAAGTTCATTAGCCGGCCGAACTGGGAGGTAACCAATCCCTATGTAGTTTTATGGTTGCCAGCATTTTTTCATTGAAGTCGAGAATTGTCTTGCCACTTGTATAATTTTTCGCACCTTTTTCTTTGCTTTTGCCGATGACAGTGAAGTTTGTAGCTTTGCCGTCTTTAGGAAAATGCTGACTGCTGACAATGGGGGTTGTTTCGTTTTTTACCAAAGTATTTTTTTGCCACAAATTACGTAAATTTTAAGTGTCAAGGACTGTTGGTGGTGTTGGGTTGAAGACGCGATTTGAAAACATTTCATTTTATTTACGACGAACACCAGCAAGGCATTGAAATGAATCCGTCCTGCCTCTGACTTTCGATTTCATCAGTCCTTTCGTTGTTATTCGTTAACTAGAGAACCCGAACTCGCTAGTGAGCTACACATTACGTACGGTAGCAGTAGGAACGAAATTTGAAACATGCATCGTGTCAATCTAGAATGTGAGGTAATTAAATTCACAATTCGATAGTTGTTATACAAATGGTATCTTTTATTTCAGGAAGAAATAAACAAGATTAAACGCGCGGCTAGGCAGCGCGCCCTGTTAAAATTGTCCATGGAAGAGAAGCAGGATTGCGGACGAGCTGAATTAGAATAAAACAAATAGTTTGAAATCAACTCGTAATAATTTGCCATTTATTTAATGGGAAATCAGAGGAATTAATTTGGACTAATTTGATACTTACCAGAGAAATCGGCAGTTTGGTGTTGGCCGACTCAGTCAAATCCAGCAGTTTCTTGTGGTAACTTGAGTGATACACATACAACCCCACTCCCACGATTATAAGTACAATGCTCTTTTTCCGACTTTGTGTTTCATTGTTTGGCCACACTGTTACAAAAACACGCTGAATTGCGAAATCATGGTGAAGAATGTCGGCCTTTAATTTGCGTACATTCGGCTTACATGATGAGCATATTATTGCTGTACATTCAATTTGAGGTCATAGAAGCTACAATATTTAAGGCTTCGATCCTGTGAACAGGAATTGGTACACTGTAGATGTGTGCCACCCTTAGGACAAGTCGACATAGAGCGTATATTATTTAATCCAATCCAAGGTGATGTGTGACTATGTTCTACCGGCAATCGATAGTTAGAATAATTCTAGGGATATTAGAATATCCCTAGAGTAATTCATACATATATTCAGTTAACATCTACAAACGCAGAAGTCATGTAGGTTGACCGTAGTCTAATTTATCTTGGACGGGGTCACGCTGTGTTAAGGAGTGAAAGCTGGACATCATTCTCCTCATAAATTTTCATTTGAGACAATAAATAAGAATTAGTTAGAGTATTGAATGGACGAGGATTTCCCGAGAGGCTTTTGAAATGGTCACGACGGGTGAACGGGTGCAAGCAAAAATCGGACTTAGCACTTGGCTGTGATTGTTCAACACGTTCAGCTCCAGCAGTGCAATATTGCATTATTTTGTAAAGTGATTGTTGACCAAGAGGAATGGCAATGGCACTTTTTCCGCTGTAATGGCCAAGTGTTAAGTATTGTATAACAAACTCACAGCGAAGAGAAGAGGTTGTTGGCTTTACTTTGGCTTGGCTTTGGTTCAATGTAATCTAGTTTCAAATCTGTGAAGATTTTCAGTGAGTGCGTTAACATAGCGTGCGTGCTCACAATCTGAAAATGTGAGAAACCTTTGGGTTGCGTAGTTACGTCGCCGTGCATTTTTCTATTGTCGGCGATTTGTAGACTCGAATACAATAACGTGGCTGGCCATGGCACTGACCTACACCTTCACTTCTTTCTAATCCTTTTGCATGATTTTTCTCACCATTTTATTATTTTTCATGGTGAGTTGAATCTGTTGTCGGTAATATGCTTTTTGCAGATCAAGTTCAACGGCACGCATACCACATGGTAGCAAATATATTCGCTGATCGTGTCTAATGTCGTATGATTGATATTTTATCACACAGTAGATTACAGGAGAACTTGGCTCATTGAGAGGTGAATTGTCTCACCTGTGTTTCACGATTATGGCAGTTGTGACATCGACTCGCTGCATTTTACCATAACCGAAATTATCGCGTAGCACATTTGAGGAATTTGAGTTCATCAGTGCCCGCAGATATTAGAATTGTTCATTTTGGTCGAGTCCTGTCATAATCTCTTCAGAAATTCGATAAATCGCATCGTATTCGGAACGGTTTATTATGTAGGTCTTGGAATATATACCCACAGTTGAAACGAATATATTTGAGATCGTGTATTTAATACTAGCATTTTGACTCCCCATGTATTGTCATCAACAAATTCAAAGATGATTGCTAAGGGTATTATTACTATTATCAAGCAACTGCATCTTTTTATTGTAATGTATATTATGTAAAACGACTGCAAAAATTATCTGGCTTGGCTACCTTAGTAAAAAGTCATCCAACTTGTATGTAATCATCACATTGTTATGGACTCGGACTCCAAAGAAATATAGTGACGGTGGGCGGCTGATAATCATTCTTGAAATTTTACATAAGTATTACACAGGTAGGAAAACTCATTTGTAATTGTAATTGAACAATTGTTGTAGTACATTCAAAAATAAATTTTATTCGTATTGTTCTCTAAATGTTTGTGGGATTTTTTACTTTAAACTGAGCAGATACATATTCGGCAATTGCAATTTGCAGTCGTCATGTGTTATTCATTTGTGTAGTGTGTCGTCAGGAAATGATTTGCAAAAATATGTTGGGTACGATTTTGCAAAGTAAATTGTACTTCCTATGGAAAAGGATGCTTGCCATTGAAAGTAAATATATACGTTAGTACCAATGTCCCGTATAAAAACACTGATAAACTTTAAGGGGGTAATTAACAATTGTTGTTTCCCAAAGTGTCGCTAATTGCCGATTTGATATATTTTAAGCCGCAGGCGTGACTCAAGCCAGGCTGCTTTTGCTTAAGTGCATCCGTATAAATTTTGCTTCGTTAGTCTATCGAATATTGCATGATTGTAGATATTTATACTCATCTGCTATAGTTAAAAAGGTGCAAAGTTTAGGGTGGTTCCTCGAATTTCACTCCATTTTTCCTTTAGGTTATCCTATATATTAGTGAGGTATACACTTTGTACAGAATCTTAGCTATTGCCTAGTGAGCTGTTATCTCAGGGTTGAGGCGCATAGTAGGAATTTGAGGATCTGTTATCTCTTCTATCTCTACAAATCTTTTAATCTAAATTTTTTTGTAATTTAGTGCCTATCACAGAATTTACATGATTAGTATAGCTGTAGGAATTTCAAGCTAAATTTTCGGCTTTCACATTTTTTTTTCTCAAACTTCAAGCTGAGGCGTCGAGTGAGTACAAAGTAAGTCCTTTGGAATCACCCTGTATGTACACAGAAATGTGGGCATCGGTATCTCATGTTGAATTTGGCATGGGAGGGTTGAAAATAAAAAATGTCCTGTCGCATGTCGTGCGTGTTTATGCGTTAGAAATGGTGTAAATGTTTTGTAAGCACATGAGGATGTCAACTCGATATTATTTGTGTCGTCCGTGTGAGGTAGTAAGATCCTTGTGACTTGCAGACAAACCCTACAAAGGACGCATACAGATGAACTTGGCAAAAAGATGAAGAGGAACAAATGTACGAATGTCTGTGTCTGTCTACTGCTGGGCATGTGGGGGAAAGATTTAGTATTTTTGTGATGTCTGGAATATGTTGCAGACAATAGGTCAAAGTCGCATGCCGATAGGTCAAATGTGACTTTGTTTTGTTATTAGAATGCTTTTTGTTACAAGGCAAAAAGGCGTTTCGTACGTTGTTTTTCAGATTGTGAAGTTGGACAGTTAGATTATACCTGGACACTTTAAACAGGTTGCCAGTAAAGCTTTCCCTACTACTAGGGTCACCATCCATAGGTGCATATGTTACTTCGCACGCATGTTTCAAGTTCTCTTGATCTTGTACTTGGAATTTCGAGATTTTCGTTACAGTGGCTGATTCGACTTACTGCCTACTACATATGCAGTCCAAGTAAAGCAACAAAAATATGTTTCAGACGGGTATTATGCGTACATTTGAGGGAGGAGGTAAGCGATATGATTCTTTGTTTAAAAGAAGATGCATTGAGGTCGTGTTCCAAGGTATTCTTAGGTCTTCTAGTTGAACCCATGGGGGACTTTCAATATTGTCTAGCCTGGAGAATAGCTTTCATCAAAAAAATTTATCAACTTCAACAACTTTCAAACAAGCAATGTAAGGGATGCCAAAACTTTTTGACAATCATTTAAAGTGACTTTCAGGGTTGTTCCGCAAGTAAGTATTGTATCTCCGCTGGGAGAAACATGTTAAAACTATTGTTGAAACTTTTGGTTAGGATTGGATTGCGTAAAAGTCCTTGGAAACATGGAAAACGAAAACATAATACATTTTTCGCAATGATTTAAATTGAATTGAGACATGTCCTGGTGTTTGTTTGGAGATTGGAACGTTTGCAAATATTTGTCATCATTGTCGTACGTCAGCAGGAGTGATTAAATTCAGATTTCGTATCAATAAAACAGTTGTCAGTTATGCTTTAATCAAGATGTTTTTTAGCAAGTAGTCGAATTGTAAATTGAATCTCTTAACCAGTCTTACCTCAGTGTGGGATCCAAAGTATTGACTCAACCCACTTTCTATTTCAAACATTGCAATCATCTACTTCGTACTAAACTTTATGATGATTCAGATTGTTTATAAATAGTTTCATCTCTGAACTTATTAATAAAGGCCACTGTTGTTTAAACGTTGACTCGTCAAAATTCGCGATCATACTAAATATTTTTTGCTTCGCTTGATTCATGACCGCAGCTGCTTAGAAGCTACACCCTCTGAATTGGTCACATGTTATAGTTAGTTGGATTTTAGAATTCTATACCCGTTAATTGATATCCGACAAACAACATCTCCGTGATCGCGTATTTGCTTCCTATTGCAACCCGTCCAGTAGAGAAAAAACTGACTTTACCATGTCTCCTCCTGGAATTGAACCCCACTAATTTTTCAAATGTTTTGCATGGGCACTAAAGTACATAGAGTTCGGTGCTGGTTCAATTACAAATAATTGTTATGGTTCTGCTCAACCTTAAAGCATTATCTGCTTGAGTGAACCGGAAACACTTAATCTAGTGCAAAAGGTTGGAAGTGAATGTGGGCTGTTGAGCGACATACACTCAACTTGGGAATTATTTGGAAAGAGGCTGGCTCTTTGTAGTTTTTGATGATGATGATGAAACGAAGAGGCTAGGGCTAGTTAGTTTAGTGTTTTAAATGGGATTTTTCCAGCTCAGTGAGACGTCTTGGGCACCCAAGGGAGGGTATAGAATATTTTTTAATTTAGAAAATGTGGAATCTCACCATTTGAGGGTTAGGGTGATTGCGTACATCACTACAGCACGGGGCTTAAGGATTTGACAGTGAAATGCTTGCAGGAAATAAAATTGTTTTCTCTTGTATAAGGAAAATACAAAATGAAAATAAGGAATGTAATTTTAAATAAATGTGCTTTGCAGTGCATTCTCAACCTTAATCTACTATCTGTCATATTTCCTTAGACTTTGTACGTAATATTAACACTGCAATTGCGTTGAGAATTCCAATTACTTTTTTTTGTGAAAATAATATAAAGGACCGAGAGTTGTTAGATTGGACAAAAGCACTCACATAAATATGGAAATTATAGCTTTCGATTGTAGTTGTAAAGTGACAACTTGTCTCACGGATGGGCTGGCTGTAATTTCAATGGGATGACAGTTGAGGATAAGCGTGAAATTCGCAGTTTAATTGTAGGGTCCGCTGTCCAGATTCTCCGCCCCTTCATTTCGTGATTTTTTTCCGTCATTAAGAATTCGAATTTCGGTGAATATTTTTCTGGGAATCCAAATCCTGATTCGTCTGCTTTCTAGCACGAATTTTGTTATTGGTGCCCGACCACAATTTGATTGCATTTCAGAGATCTTGAAAGGAAACATGACCGTACCGTTACGAGATTTGGTTTTATTCCGTACAGGAATTCTACAAAATATTTTGTAGAACTCATTCGGTGGCGCAGGCGTATCATAGGCGGATCTTTAAACTGATTATTTTATGAAAATAGTTTTCCGTTCGGGGATGACTTTCGCGATTCGAAAGGGACTACTAGTACCAAGAAATCGTTATGTGATTTTGTCGAGATTTTTTGAGCTCTAAGAAACTGACTTTTGTATACCTTTTGACTGTTTGTAGTGCCTGATGTCGCACTAGCGTAATGGCACTATATTCGCTATTTGTGTGTATACTCACTTTGCCAGAGCCTTCGGATGATAAATGAATTGTTCTCCTAAATGCATTTTCAAAGTGTCTCAGTTCGACTGAAACTTACACTTTCATTTCAGTTAGGTCTATCAATCTTCTTCCCTGGCTTATTCCTCCTCCTTCATCTGTTCTTTCCCACCACAGTTTATTTTAGATCCGAAATATTTTCAACTTGTGTGAATACTCACAAAGGTTGTACCAAGCTCATGGAGTCTTTGGAACTCAAATCGCGTTATTGTCCCAGAATTGGTTCGGGATAATTTGTCTAGTTTTCTGGCTGGGAAGGCATTAGTCATAGTATGGAACGCTTTTGAAGAAGAAATCCTCTTTAACGACCACTCAACCTATGTATCTACCCGAGGGATCGAACCCTGATTATCGCAAAGCTGTAAGGGCTTCCTATATCGCTATACCACTGCCGTACACTGCCAGATCTTTCCCAATTTGTCTCTCTGGTCTATACTACTCGAAATTAACATTTTGTCTAAGGCTTACATTTCTTTTTTATTTGTTTGAACTAAGAAATGACTTACAACTTCAGCTTGAACATTCTTTTAACTTCAGTTTATTGTGGCATCTAAACCATGCAAACTATAAACTATGCTTGGAATTTGGAATTAGAGATACAATCACTCAATGCAGACCATATTTTACGCACACAGTATGACACTATCTCTGATTTTCTTTTTTAGAACAATGTCTTTGTTGACGGATATGATGCGGCAAGAACAATTGGCCAAGTTTTTTCGAGACAGACAAACGGTTTTGGAGCACACTTTACCATTGGGCTCTTACCTCCTCAAACCTGTACAAAGAATCCTCAAATATCACCTATTGCTGCAGGTAAGAAACATGAGAACAAGAAATGACTTGTGTAACCTTTAAACCCTTTGTCTTAATTTTTACTGTAACCTTCCGACATTTAGTTGTTAAAATGTTGTTAATGTTGTTGACCAGTCAAGTCAACTAAACCCAGCTTCTGGCGCCTGCCTGCCCTCATGTCACGATTTATCTTGGATCCTTCATTCGCTAAACGTTTTTAAAACCCCGTTTATTCATTCAGCTCTCAGCTCCGTTTCAAACCAATTTAATCGCAATATCATGTATTCATCACGTAATTGTCCTATTTAACGTGTACGGGTCCCAAATGTGAATTGGTAAGGTTAGGGTTTGACATATTTGAATTTGATATTTAAATTCAAATACAAGTCATTAGCCCGACCGGTATCTGACGAATATCAACTAAAAATCTCTGATACGACGAAAATTGTACTATATATCGAACTCCCAATATATATTTCGATATAACGAAGGTTTCATAAATGCATTCTAACGGCTCAAATTATCAGCTGGAACAACACCACTGTTGGATTACGCGATGCAAATTACTACTTGGGTCTAATATGTAATTGGGACCCTGTAAGTCCGGCGTACGGCACACACTGTCGTACATGACATTTGTGATGTCGATGTGTGACTTCGTGATGTACATTTTACATTCCGACTGGTTAAGGCCAAGGCAATGAATACCAGGGAATTTGGTCCAAGAATGATAGAATGAATGACTCGAGTGTCAATTCCTTAATAGGTAAATCGTCTTTGGTCGTCGTGTCTATAATATATTCAATTTATTTTAACCTCTTTTTACAGAACATCGTGAAGCACTATGATCACGAAGCAGAAGGATACGAAACAATTGAAGAAGCTTTGTCAGCCATGACGAATATCGCTCATCACATCAAGTAAGTATTCGAGTCTCGGGTGACATGTCAGATTAATATTAATATATAAAGTGAGAAGTGACTTGACGAATGAACTTTGTTCCGTTTTTGTTGAATAGTGACATGAAGAGAAGACATGAGCACGCAGTCAGGGTCCAGGAGATTCAATCCTTGTTGTATGGTTGGCAGGTGAGTATTTTGTGTAATCGGAATTCGGATTCTATAGGCGTAGGTGGGATGAAGCGATAAGTTCCTTTAAAAATATTACTTGGGTGGGAGTTTGACAATGAAATGTGTTTTAAAGTAGAGATTAGACACGTTGAAAGGAGAAATTCATTGTAAACTGATCTTTTCGCATGCTGGTTGACGGATTAGCAACCTTGGGTCTAGTGTCTGTAATTTTATATTTAGCATGGGGAATCCGGTTATTTTCGGGGGCTCAGGGAGAAGCCATATTTTAGTGTCAGTCCCAGCCAGTGGCATTCATTCACATTGTTTATCTAACACTCATTAGCATTTCGCATTAGGTCTTCAGGTTGAAGAATGTAATTATATCGCCGTTAATAAGGGAAATGATATAAAAGCGATTTTCGACGTGGTAAGATTCGCTTGGAGTTTAATAGATTTGACCAGAACAACTGTTTTGACTCGATCTAGTTAGGTCACCGATATTTTGTGTGAGGGCCTCTCCATACGCTCCTATGCACTCTTGTATTCTTGTAGCCACCCTCGGAGATCATCATGGTCAAGTTTTCGTACTAAGACATATGTAATTGGATAGACTACCCGATATGTCAAAAGCTTAATCAACTTGGTTTACCTTTTGCAAGATTCCTCCAAGTACCGTGTAAAATACATTAATTAGTTTAGACTGAGTTGGTGGCCGTAATCTACCTCTTTTTGGTGAACCAAACACGTCCTGCCCAACCTGGATTGTAGATCGTCTGGGATTTTACGGCCGCTTGGGCTGACCCGTGGACCCACCTAAACTTAATCAGCAGAATTTTCAGCGCACAACTTATCATGCCAGCATTTTAACCAAATCGAACCGACAGCAAACTAGTTTAGGGAGTATACGACTGCGGGAGAAAGAACCGCGTGTGGTGTGAAGTCTGAAAAGTTTGACGTGAGGCTGAGATTCGTGAATTTTCGTGGGTGCAGCTAAAGGTGCCTGGTTTAATTTTTTTGAGAGATTATGGGATTTGAGACCCTACCCAAGTCCCACTGCTTCGTGCAGACACGCATTGAAAAGATTTTAACGGAGACGCGTCAGACTCGGTCCGGAACGAAATGAATGCATTGCATTAATATGATAACTGCAGCCAACTGTGTTGAATCGAATGATGAAGTTCAAATTCTTGTCCTGTTAGTCAACTTCATGGCTGATTAGCATAGGAGTGATTTTTTTCATCATTTTTTCTATCTCTAGCCGAATATTGTGAAGTCAAGCCTTTCTAAGGATTCTATTCGTTTTGTTCTGTTCTGAACGCATTCTCATTATTCATCTCCATGCCCCGCGCGCCCCACACATGTCTTTTGTGCATTGTGCTCTGTTCTTATGCATCTTCAAATAATGCATTCATTTCATTCGAATTTGCGAACGTGAACTTGAATTCATTAAGAATTATAGTGGAATGCAATCGGAATATGGCCGGGCATTGGACCTATGAATAGTATTAGGGATGCAATAAAAATGCAATGAGAATAAAGTCAAGTTTATTACAAAGTCCCTGCTGTTTTCCGACTTATTCCTTTCATCTCATCGGTCTTATGGTTTTCATGTTTTGACAGTCAACCCGTTAGAATTTCTTGCATGTATTATGTCTTAGAAGAGTTACTAAGCAGTCAACACTGCTTAGTTAGAACAAAGCGTCGTCGTCTTCAAGATGTGACAGTTTTTACAGATTAAAATGGATGACAGGCACCAGGGAGTTCTAATATGTATTCCTTTGGGTTGCCTTGCGTCGCGTAAGTCGCGTTCGATTTAGCCATTTTGTTTTACCTGGTAGGAAACCCGTCGTTTGTACACGTGTGTGTTGAAACTGTCCCAGGCAATAAATGATATCCGACTGTAAGACAAATCGTAATGTACCCTGTAAGTTTCGACTCTGGGAAATTAACTCGAAATCGAATCGAAAATGTGTTTTCGCTTCAAACGGTTTTAGCCTTATAAACTATCGTTTCAACAATAGCAAACTAACATAAGTACGCGGCGAGAACTTTATGGTCTTCGCCCTCGGGGTGTATTTGCTTGATATTACAATATTGTATACATTGACCCGCATGACCTAGGGAAGCCCCGATCCGAAAATCGGTTCCGGTGTCATTTGAGGTAGACGTATTTCGGTGGCACACGTGAGTCAAGTTATACAGCATTTGACCGAGTAGGCCAAGGAAAATGCGGGTATCAAATTTCGGCCCATCGGGAAGGATGTGACCTCAAGGTTTAACTTGTCGCCAGTGACATAATTAGGAATTGAGACTACGAAGACGCGAACAAACATCGGTTTTGGGCCCGGGTGGTGGTACGGTCATATACGATCAATCAAAAAAGATTTTGGGAGACTTATATGCAGATACGAGGAAATTGGGAATGAAGGATGGATAGATTTTAATTTCAACTTGAAAAAGTTGTCAAAGTTTTTGTTTAAGCTTTGTCTTGATTTGTTTGACTCTTGTTCTTCTTTGTAGGGTGAGGATTTGACCACATATGGAGAATTATGTGCTGAAGGGACATTTCGTGTTTACGGTGCCAAAGCTCTTCGTCATGTCTTTCTTTTCGACAAGATGTTCCTCATCACGAAGAAGAAGGAGGATGGGATCCTCTCGTATAAATCACATATATTGGTAAGTTCAATGAAAGAAGTTGTCAGTTTCTTCAAATTCAAATCATTCCGACTCCGTTATAACCAATAAATGAATGGAGTTGAATTGACTCGCGGTATTGAGTTATCGTGTTGTATCATGCCGGTCAGTGCGTTACGTCTTGGAGAAAAGTAACCATTCATTTGGAATAAACAGTTTTTTCTTGCAAAGAAGAGAGAAAATGGAGACAGTTTCATGTCGAACGCATTTCTCGTCTTCACCTGTTGGGTGGCACTTATTACATATTTTTGTAAAGAATTTGTTAATTCTCAATTGTCAATTGGTCCACTTAAGGGATGCATGCACCCCTAGTAAACAGTAAGACTTCATTGGTGAAAAACTTCTATAGAATAGACGCTACACCAGGTGTTGGCAGGGCTTTGCTGAAATAAGGCCGTTCGAGCGAAAATATTCAAGACAGATCTGTAATGTTACTACTTAGCCGTGCTTTTCCTTTAGTTTATGTTTCCTAATATCGGTCGGTCTTGTTCAACTAAGCTTGATAGCGCCCTGTCCGTGTCTTATACCAAAAAATTACCTCTAATCCCCATGGTTTGGCACAAGTGCAAAAAATTAATTGCTACTTTGACCCACGTCAGTCCATATCCGAAACTTTTTCACTTTTCCTTTCGGATATTTTCATTTGTGTCACACAAGAGAAAAGAAAGACTGTCCGTCAGGTTTTATCCAGTAACTCAAGTTCAACGGTCTTTTCACTCCATAACGCACTTTTGTTATGTCCTCGTTAGAGCGTTAAGATCTTCAGGAGTCGCGGCCATTGTCGTCCGATGAGGCAACAACTTTGTCGTTGTATGCCCAATTTCGACGGTCGTTCGACGAGTGAATGGTGTGATAAGAATTCTACTGAGTATAGTTTTGTCCTGTAGTCCAAGTGACATTTGGGAGAGTGTGTACGTGTGTCTCCGAAAAACCGGACTCTTATCGGGTATTCTTTTTTCTTTGCCAAGGCGTGTGTGGTCAGCCAAGTCAGCCGTTGATTTAGTTTCCCCTATTCTTTTTCTCCGGCCAGATTGTCTATTCTGATTGCAAGAGACACTATTATGGTTTAGTTAAGATAAATTGAAACATTTATTTAATCCTCGTTTCCCTTTTTGGCTTTGTGTCTTATTTGCAGGCGGATGCGTTAATGCTGATTGAAAGCGTCCCTGGAGAACCCTTGACTTTTCACGTCATTCCTTTCGATAACCCCCGGCTCCAATGCACGTTACAGGTAATGACTTATTTTTGACTAACTAACTAGGAAACCATTTTTCTTGCAAAGATCAGTTATTGTTCTGAGTACAAGTATGACGAATTCGTTCCCTGGTAAAATGTTGGCGCACTGCTGAAATATTCAAGCATGCGTTTCCGGGCAGATTCTACTGAACCCTTGACATACGCCAATATCTGTATAAAGCAATCTGAAATCTGAAAATAGTTCCGACGAGACCTATGTATTCGTGACCAAGGCACTTGAAAGGTTTATAGTCATTCGTGACCCTGAACATTTCAGTCTGATCTAAGTTTAACATCCAAAATGGTTTCCGTGTAAGATGTCCTTAACTGGATAATGATTGATTAAAGTTATGATATGAAGAATTGTGTCTATTAAATTTTTTGTGACACTGTACTGCTACTCGTTAAGTTTGGAATCTATGTCGTCTCTGTAATCTCCGAGTTCCATCCTGGTGATCTTGACAGGTCACTTATGATTAGTTGGGAGGATCGAGCCACAGTTTCACTTTCCACCTTATTCACTCTTTTCTTTTATTTTTAAATACTAGGCGAGGAATTTGGATCAGAAAAGACAGTGGACTTTACAAATCAAAAGAGTCATCCTGGAGAATTACCAAATACAAATCCCAAGTCATGCTCGACAGCTCGTCATGGAATTAGGACAGCGACAAGAAGGTAATGGTTTTATAATGAACACCCTTTTACACCGTACCTTTTTAGAAAGGTGTTGGCGTGAAATTCAGGACTACTCTGATTCACCATCGAAGCCGTCATACAATGCCGCCTTTCGTCTATTATATTATTTTGTATTTCTTGTTTACAATTATTGTAATGTGAATTTAAACACTTTCTAAAAATATGAGTGTTTTATATATTTGTTTTATTTTGAAATAGGGGATTCGAATACAGGTGAAAAAGTTCAAACCAAAAGACAACACTCAGCTCCAGAGTATTTGGAACGAAGGAAACAAGAGAAAGGACGGAAGGCAGAGTCAAGTCTAAAAGCTAAACTTCGTCGGGCTAGAAAGAGTGACCCCATTAGTCCGAAAGAGGTGTGATTTTGTTTAATTACTACTCACTAACTACCAACTTTTTCTTTCGAGGAAATGCAGTCTAATCGTCATAAAATTTCCACTTGGTTCGTCTCAACTTTAGATATTTTAGACAGTCGTGGTGAAAGTGAAATTTTTTGTAACTTGTAAAATAACGTTTACGGAACGGCACGAGACTACAGGTTCAATTATGAATGATGTATTCTCTTATGAGAATTAGTATAAGGGCGAAAGATAATTCAGGTACAAATGCATGTCGTTTTATATCGGTGGTACTTTCAGAGTAAATATGGTAAACAGTTTCCACTTCTTTTATCCTTAATCGAATTTCGAAAAACGCACCCGCCGGACCGGTCGTACGACGGCGAACACCGCCGCTGTTGATAAAACCTAAAGTCAGACAAGTCGAAGTCAAAGTCAAATTGAACCAGTCTCTAAATATTGACTCTCTTGTCAATCAGAGGAGACCAAACACCAAAGGAAAAGGACAAGCTGGTCCACATATTGCTATCAGTTATGATTCAGTGAAAGCAGAACACAGCAGGGCAGGATGGGGTTGAGTTGACTCCATTTCCATTTAATTAAAGGGACTATACAAAAAATGCTACCAGTTTTTATTCGACCTTTTAGAGATGAAAGCACTCATATTTACTCTTTCTCAATTTTGACAGTCCCCTGGAGCAGGCCGTCGGAGTCGTAGAACTTCAGTGGACACGGATAGTAATCGGGATCGGAGTGAAAGTAGAGACAGAGAGGTTGGAATTGGAATCGATCGGAAAATGAGTAGTGCAAGTTGCCCACCGTCTGGACTCACTGAGAAACGATTGGTATGTCATTATCATCCCTCCGCTTACTTCAATCGGGTTTTAGGGGAAGTGAAGTAACACATGAATCATATCCAGGGTGAAAATTCGGAATCGAATCCCTTCTGACCAGTTGTGTATTCACCGAGGATAGAGCGCAACGTAGTTATCTCGAAATGACCGGGGGGTCTGCGGTGCGTTTTAATTTCTCTGTGGTAGGATTTCACCATTTCACCTCGCTACCGAAGTTTGTGATCCATGGAATTCGTCTGTGAATGACACAATTACACTACACACTTCTACAATGAGCGCGTTCACGTCGCGCCATGTATTTCCGCCCCTAAAGTTTTGAGTGGCCGCCACAGTTGATCCTTGTCTGTTTGACTAAGACAACTTATTGATGTCAAGTTTTTCCTTGAGCCAGCCTGCAGCAGGTTGACTTTGAATAAGACTGGTTCGGTAGAGGAAATTGTAAACTCCTCAGGATAACTTGCGTTAGAAATACTTGACTCTTACTCGTAAGATTTTTCCTTGAATGCCATGTATTTTTATTAACTGCGAAAACTGCGACGGTCAGACGTGATTCGGTCCGGGGATTTATTTTATAGTGTGAGACGTATAACCTTATAAACTTGCAAACAATGGTCATAGAAAGAATGCTCTCTAATGAAAATGTATTGTTTCTATGTTCATTTAGGTGAAAAAATTAAGTGGTTGGCGAAGAAAGTCAGAGCCCGGGTTTTATCTCAACAACGGAATCAAATCTTGGAAAGGGAATCGTGGGCATTGTCCAACACTCCTGGGGTCCCTTGATTCGAACGAGTCCATCGGAGAGGAAGGAGGGGAAACAGAATCCTCACAAATTGATTTATGCATTCAAGATATTGATGAAGGCGAGAACATTGTGATGATGCCAAATGTTGAAGAACGTCGAGAATCAGTAGAAGAAATTGTTGGACAATTGGTAATGCAAAATCACGATTTTCAACGAATCCTGAGCAAACAAAGACTCGTTCATTTAAGAAAAGCCTTAGCTCAGCATCAACAACGGCACTTACATGAAGAAGAAGAAACTGCATCAGAGACGGAGACCGAAGAATCACCATCGCCTATGAGATCACGTGACGTGAAAGGAGTTTGCGGAAGTCAAACCTCTTCATCGAATGGGATCGGATCATCATCAGACATGCATGAGATGAGTAGTGAAAATATAGCTGAACCAGAAGATGATTGCATTTTAGCAGCCTCAAAGAATGTTCAGTGCCACCGAACCGTATCCGACCCGGGTAACAAAGCAACACTCACTCCTAGACGTTTCATTAGTGGACCGTTTGCTCATTACGATCCACTCTCTCTACTTTGGAGTAGTTTCCGTCGCACAGATAATCATCATCGTAGAAAGGAAGGAAATGGAGAAATCAAATCCATGAGAGAGAAATCAACTAATATACGTCATACGCACTCATTCACATGCTCACGCAAGGAATCGATCCCAAGTCCCAGCACAGAGTTACTTCAGTTACCAAAAGAATCCTTACCACATGGTGGGGATTCTGGTGTTTTCCCTAATTCATTTACTTCAGATTCATCCTCATCATCTGAAGCTAATATTCCCACTCTTCCAGCTGTTTGGCTTAAACAACAAGCAGGTCATTTGGCGACCCCCAATAATAAATCTGGTTCCCTTCCAAGGAGTTTTCAAGTTACCCCACAGACGGCAACCCCTTCAGCGCCTACACAAACGGAAACTAATGGAGTCAAATCGAGACTTCGAGATGGCCGCTATGCCGATCGACCATTTACCATTGCGTCTGACAAGCCAAGTCCAACTGACATGACTCTGGATGAAATGGAACAACATATGAGTAAATTTAATGACCAAAATAATACTGGGAATTCTCCTATTGCTATCGGTGAAGATTTTGATGATCTTGCAACCCCTGTGATGCAGTCCATGGAAAATATTAGTCTTCACCCAGATCATAAAATCTATCGCTCATCCAAGTCATCCATCAAACACATGTTGTTGAGCGTGACACAGAGATTAGCAGGACTCAAAGTTAATATGAAGTCAACAAATTCCAACAGGTCAGCCCCCACTTCTGCGGACTCCACATTCGGTTCTCATCCAAGTATTACAAAAGCCGAAACTGAAACAACGAAAGCTGAAGAATGTCGAAACCTACTCAAACAAAAGATGAAGCTTGTGCTTAACAATGAAGACCGAGACTCGGACAGTGAAAACTGTTGCGAGAGCGTAGCATGCAGTAGCGGAAGCAGTGGTTTTGGAAGTCTAGGAAGTTGTGGAAGTTCAACCAATAATCTAACGACTACCTCGAAAAAGATTGGTGCTCGGTTAGCTCAATGTGAGCAACCTGATGACTACGCCTTGTCCAAACTCTTGGGGTCTGCACTTAACGAAAGTCTAAACCGAAGACCACACTCGGTCATGTCAATGTCTTCTACAACAACTACATCCTCAAGTTCGACAGACGAGAAATTTGGAGAAAGTCCCCAGGTAGGGTGTCGGAGTAGTGGAGGGAGAAAGTCCATCAATCACCGTGACTTATTTCTCAGCTATATTGATCAAGATCCTGAAACTTTGTCTGACAGTGATGCCTCAGCAGATAGTTTTTACGAAAGATCTTTTGAAGCCATTGAGAGTTTACTTGAAAATGAAATGTTCCCTGACAGTGCCATTTACTCAGACGACCCAGACGAGAGTTGTCTAGCAACCCCAAATTCTCCTGGTAGCCGGACAATTAATTGGACAATGGCCAACTACATTGTTGCTTCTGATCCTGACGAAAAAGGAACGGCCGCTTCTTCTTCCCCCAATTTCCTGGAGTGCCCACGTCCAACAAACCCTAATAGACTTTCCGCGCCGATTGTGCCAAATAGACCACCACTCTCCCCAGAAACTCGGTTGACACGTAGTCGACTTGTCCGAAGTCAAGCGATTCTTGAGAAATTACGACACCTTGAACGATGCTCAGAATTCCAAAGAGACGATCTTCCGAGCCCATCTTTTGAAGGGATCAAATCAATTCGTGAGCGACGAAAGGAATTAGATTTATGGAAAATGGGGGCGGTGATGACCAGAGAAGACGAGAGTGAAACAAGTTCACAACATTCAACGTCCACAATTAATACTGTCATTGAACTGTCACCTTCCAAATCAACTAGTTTTCCTTCAAGTCGTAGATGTAGCGATACGGAATCTAGTTGTGGGAATTCACCTTTGACCGAAAGAGCAGTCAGTCGGTCCAGTGGTCGAAGCCAAAGTCAAGGTCATCTTGTCGGGGATCCAATGCCAAAAGGTTGGGTCAAATTACTGGTTGGAAAATTGGAAGCAGAGACTTGAGATCAAACTTGAGTTTTCTTGCTATTTTGAGACTAGCCAATGTGTGCCTCTTGTTTGGTCAGGTCAAGGTCAGGTCAGATGACAGGGGCATGCAATTACAGCTTAATTTTTATTGACTCGATCATGAATGCTTTAATTTGTAGTTAAGTTTTTATATCTTAAGAATAATGAATTATGTTAGGTATAGAATTACTCTTGTGTTTGACCAAAATCGCTCTCAATAGACTGTACGCACGCTGTATTATAATCGCCATCCAAGACATGTTTAATGTTTGTAAGGAGCTTCGTATTAATTATTTAAAGGCCAATACCGAGCCGTGACGCTGTTTGTGTAAAATATCGTTGCTTAAATTATATTCGCTTCGGGTCAGAATGGAATGGATTGTGTGCCCCATTATTTTACCATACATATAATCTGTTTCCACATTCAATCAGTCCCCAAGGTTTTAATGTAATTAATTTGGTGCCTTGTCACTAGTCAGACTGTGTACATGCCTATTTAATGAATTAAATAGTATATTCGGAATCTCAGCTGCCATACTTAATTTAGCTTTTTAGTCTTCTGTGAGTTGACCATGTCTGAGTATGAATTCTGCTCCATTTTGGTACGTCACACGAATGAAAGGCTTTAAGATGTATACTCAAGTATTTTAAAGCCATGTTTACACGTAATTTTAATTTTTCTAAAAAATTCAGGAATACAGAATGTTAACTTTTTTTAAATAATTGTTCTCCTCTCTGCACTGCGCTTAGACTCAGTGAATAGGATTGAACCGATGAATTTCTAAGTACCAAAATCTCGTAATATTTGCATATTTTACTTATTAACCGCTCTCTTTATGTGATCTAGGAGTTTGAAATTTGATTCAAGGAATAATAATGTCTTGTTGAGGTTTTCTATAATATTTTTGTATAGGGGCACTTAGATTTGTGAAAGCTGGTGACTGCCGTTTCAGGGTGAATCTTGACCAATTTTGTATTTATTTCAAGGCACTTGCTGGAGAACACGGATTAACTGAAAAGTTAATTATCCTTTTTGTGCAATAAATTGATTAGCGATGTGAGTCAGATTTTATTGGACGGATAAATTAATGGAAAATTTGTGTAATCAATCAGTACCAGACAAGCATTTAGTTGTGGGGCAATTGTGCTGAGTGACTAATATATTTATTGGGACTAGATTAATTTTTATGCCAATATAGTTTTTCGATTAACTATTTATACAAAACAAAAAACAGGCGAGAAAAAGCAGCTTTTCGTGAAATGTGCAATAATTTAATTCGAGTAAGCTTAGTTTTGTTCTTGTTTTCAAATTTTACCTCAACCTTTTGAACTATCCTAAACCTACATGAGTATTATTTAATTTTTAATCTCCTTAGACACGTAAATCGTAGCGAGCCGTTAATGTAGGCGTTATTGTTATCACGGACGGGATCAAAGATGTTTTAGTTGAATGTGTGTTTGTTTTAATTTTATGTGCGCAGTTTCGGGGCAGTATTGTTTGCATAAATAAATATTATATTATGATATCATCTCAAACTTAAAGGAAAGGAGCGCACATTTATTGTTAAAGATAAATGATCCTTGCGCTATAATAAAATATAAAATCGACCTTCAACTCCTATGGTCTCTGTTCTCTAATTTATTTTCGTGGCTGTCAAGTAGAATTTAATTCGGTCGTTGAACTTGTTTACTCGTATTCACGATTTTATTGAAGAGTGATATTTTGTAGTATACCCGAATCGTACATTCTAACCAGACGCATATCGTTCCAAATTATATCTTTCGAGCTAGCTTCATTTATAATACCTGGCAAAAAGCCATCTTCTTTAAAATAAAAAGTCCCAAAACAAAATCTGAATTGTTCAGAACATCCATCTGGACGTTCTGACTTTTGGTCGCACGAGCATAACCATTTCGCGAACAGAGAGACCTAAAATCAGACGTGGGCAGGTCCGAGTTTTCCAGGGGGGTATGTACCGGCTTTTTTTCTGAGGGGGTATGTTCCTCGTACATGCCTTTAACGTTACAAGGGGGGTGTACATACCCCATCTGGGCCTTCGGCCCAGGGGGGTATGTACCGGGTCTGGAGGGGGTACCTGCCCACGTCTGCCTAAAATGTACGATATTCAGAGTGAAGTGTCGTGGTCAATAATATGAAACGTCTGACTTCACTTCAGTGCTTGTTTGAAAAATTCTAACCCCCGATCCTCGTAATAAACGAATAACCCACAAAAACGTCGACAATACGAAAAAAATTTCCACACTGGACTTCCCTAGCAGAAAGGAAAATCAGTTCGCAGTATTGTGTGCCCTGGAATGGAAAAATGCTGGACTGTTCATTTTTATGTCGTCGCGATTGGTCAAATTTTATTCAATAGGACATCCGAATCAGGAGTATTTCAGAAGTATTCTTGGAAAGCGATATCGAGTAGTTGAATTATCGAATTAAATCCGGGCATATGAAAATGAAAACGAGGTTTACTACTTTGTAGTTCAACGAGATCGAGATCCTAGGTTCGTGACTATTTTAAAAAATAGAATCCCGATCGATTAGAATTTATATAGAATTTTTATAACTAAAATTGGTGATCTTCTGAACTTAGTTCAGCCTTCTATGACTTGTTATGAAAATATCAGTCGTCACAATAACTCAATTCCCGATTCGTATCTTACTAGTTTATTTTCACATCGATTTTAATATGAACAATTGCTCGGAGCCATCTCTTGTCTCCTAGAATTTCTTTTGCATCACACAAGAAAATTAATTCTGTACTCTTACAGATTGACTAAAATATTAACAGAACAGACCTTGGGAGTCAAACTTGTTTATTCTAGACCGTCTTCGTCCGGTGGAACTCCAAGTTCAGCGTCTGTCCAGGTGTCTGAGTCTGGGTACGGAAACTCTCCAATCAAATGGCCATAGTCAGTAAAAACATGCCAAAAGATCCACCACCACATAAATGCTCCTTGGACTTCAGCCATGATAACCCATTTTCTTTCAGCCTGAGGCAATTCCCGGTAAAGGTAAGGAGCATCACTCCGCAATGCTGAGGTCTGCGAAAATTGACGTTTACCGGCCCCTCGAAACATGCTTGCCAGTCGGAAAAGTCTTGAATTGAACATCTTCACTTCTTTCTGCAAAGGTTACGATGACAAGGTCGACTGTTTTCTCCCGCTAGTCCTCCAAAGTTGACCTCACTGATAAAATAAAATATCCGATAAGTTATTTTTATGTTGTTAGAATCTCCAATTTGTCAAATCTTGCCAGCAAACGTCGAAATTTGCATTTTATGCACTCAAGTTATTTTGTGCAAAGCGACGGTCTCATTTCATCCTAAAGTAAAGTAAGTGCATGAGTCGCAAGTCGCAATGACCTCAGTCAGCAACATGTAGCATATTTGAAAAAGTGATGATCACGCTTATCACTTCATTTTAGTAAACAGATTTTCCGAGTATTTCCTTAGAATTTGACCAATTTGAATACAAATTGTTCTTTGGAGAGACTTGGCGTGGTCTCTTCTAGGTCGGCGGTTTAGTTTATAAGTCAATTATTATTTTGTAACAATTATAATTAATAAACCCCTTTCATATTATTTTGTTTGTGAACAAGAAATGGTAAATGGTGCGAAATTTAACGTGTACGACAGACGACAATGACAATACGGAAGAACCTACTACTTCGGTGGTCGTACTACAACTACTTACGTTCAAACACTTAAAATTCACAAATATTATTCCGGAATTCGGAGCACAGACAACATTAGATTGATAAACCATGTCAAAATTTAAAGCAAGTTTAAAATCGGTTCTACTGCACGGAAATGAAGTTCCGATCCGATTCTAAGAGGTCGCAGTTGCGGCCACTTTATTTAGAAACTACACATTTCTGATTTTTAAATACGCACGAATTACATAGAAATATTTAATCTTTTTTTTTTCATCTTCTGACTTTGACGTATAAATTAATTTCATTCGCCTTCAGTATCGATGGCATGCTGCTAACTGAGTAAACTGAGCATGAAGACTGTAAGGTTGAAACTGAAACTAACTGAAGAATTTCTACATGTCCGTTTGATTTTCTTAAAGTGGAAAAACATATATGAGATATCTAAACAAAATATTTGGAAATTTCAATGTACATTTGGCACATAGAAATTGTTCAACAGGTAAACAATTTCTAGTAACTAGTTCCCTCTACTATTTATTATTGATCCCAGTCACCAAAGAATCCAACCCCGTCCATGACAAAAAAAGTACTTGATACCGGAATTCATTTCACAATGTACAAATGTAATTTCTGAGTGTACATCTTAAATTCTCCTTGTTTTATGAATAATATTAACATTATTTTCATCGGCCCCACTGTCTGAATTAAATGAATTACTGAGTTTTATTTTATCCAAGACGAAAAAAACTTACCACTTCTGTGTCAAATTAGAGTTCACCTTCCAGCAGCTGTCCAATCTCAAAATCTAACTCGTTCCGTATTTAAAAAGTCAGTAGTCTTTTTCAATCACCAGTTAATTCAATTCGTATTCACATTTTCTCAAATTTTGGTAAGTTTAGATTTTTTGTAAATGTGCGCGGTACGAGGAAAGAGATGAACATGGAAACAAAACAACCCCAAGTGTTGATGAAATGCCGAGGATGGCGCGCATGATCTCCCATCCATCCTTCGCATATAAATCAAGACGGCCCATCGGATTTCTTGTCCTCGATTTCGATTTAGCATTGAGCGTAGATTCTGATAATATTTGTCATCCGAATTCCGAAGCCAAGCCAAATAATAATGAACAGAGAAATAAAAAGAGAGAGAGATAGGTAAAAGACAGCCACTGACCGTCAAAAGGTACTACAGTGAGTTGAAGGTAAATGATAGCCACCGACCGTCGTAAGTCGAAGTCACACCTTTACGAACAAAAGTATTGCAAGGGTCACCGGCGGTGATCAGACGAACACAAACTTTGTATAAGTTTGAAGGAAGACTTTGAGAGCTCTCAATTCGAATTCAGCTTTTGAATTGTGAGTTCAGCTAAACAAAGCACTTTTCCTTGTAACGTTGTCAATTATCTTATGAACTGGGTTCAGTGCAGTGTCACATTGTACCTGGTCCATCTGACGTAAAACAAAAGCTCTTCATTTCACAGATCTCACTTCATTTAATTTGCGGAGGATGTCGGAGGATGAGGAAAATTCGGAGTGTGGGAGTAATGTGATGATTCGGGGTTAAAGTATGTGGGAAATGTGGATTATTATCTTGTTTCTTCAAAATTCTCACTGAGCCGAGACATGTGTCGCAGACAACAGTTTCAGAAAGCGTTCAGCTGCTGAACGCTGGGTTCAGTCCACAAACTTTTCGATATCGCGAGTTTTTGTAAATTCGATTTCAAAGTCGAACAAGTTAATTCATTGGTAGTATCAGGGCCGGACTGGCCATTGTGGCAATGTGGCGTTTGCCACACGCGCCATCGGCCTTTGACGCCTATCAAATTGGTC
>JAQFYE010000622.1:0-32431 GCA_034694305.1 Protaphorura glebata
ATTATTTGTTTATTTTCGGAATCAACAAGTTACGGCTCCTCCTGTAACCGCGATCAACTACACGTGAAATCTTCTTGCGTTGTACAATTAAGATTTACAGAGTCAAATAATTTAACATAGCACAGTTTATAATCACACACACAGATAATCGGGATATGATTTGGGAAATGAACATCTATTGTTGACATTCGTTGTCCAGTTAATACATTGACAGGCAACGCCGTTAAAATTTTTATCTTGCTGTTAATGAATTAATTGTTTGTTCATTCTTGGACAAAAATACAAAATTACTTAATCACGCTGACTCGCTTATATTCTAACGAATTCTAACAAAAGTGGGGCAAGTGATGACTATTGACAATTCCAAAACTAGGGTAGCTCACTGACATCCAATTACTCATGGGTTAATCCACATTTAAAAAAAAGTTAAAACCATCTTCCAAAAAATACTTATCTGTCTGAAATAATATATGAAGTTCTGAAGCGCTTCACCTTGGAAATCGAATGTTTCGGCTACATAACTAGGTTGAGCGTCGGAATAGAATATTCGATACTTTGCTGAATACATAGACCATAGTACTCGAAGTTCGGTACTATAGGGTTCGAGTCTCGAACCCTCATGCGGGTACTATTTGATTTTAATTAGCAAGGTAATCCTTGTACATAGTATATATCGCATACCGAAAAACTTTACATTTTTACGGATTTGTTTTTGACCGAGCCTTTATTCGAAGAACACGAACACTATATCGAGACCAACTGTTATTCAAGTTGCACGGTGGAGTAATTTCTGCGAATCCAGGTTGTAAATTAATATCTTACCAGATGCCGCACATAAAAGAAAGCCTCGAGCAAAACGACCCTTAGTTTTGTCCATATAATAAACAAGATATCCAGCAGCCCCTATGAGACCAAATCCGGAAGTAATACGACATGGCCAGCAACTCTCTGGTTGATCTGGATTGGCTCTCCTATCCGCTAACCGTTTATCGTGTTGAGCCAATACGTAGGAATCATTTGGCGGCATAACGTCTCCCTGAAATAAGCCGGTATAATAACGTCAGATATAACAGCGTCAGTTTTATGTCTAGACATTATTGTTGTAAGAATGCCTCGATTCTCATATCTTTGGAATTTGTTTGTTTCGAAGTGTTTGAAAATTCGGATCTCCGGTCGAACTGTAACTTTAACGGGGCCAAATACAATAGATTAAGCTTACCTTACAGTACGGATCAGCATAGGGAGCGCGTATAAATAATCAAAGTCAGCCGCTCAAATAATTTGGTCCGATTTGGAAATTTGGAAAACATTAACAACGAAGTAAGCTGGAAACAGGATACGAAACAGGTGTTTATTATCGATTTATACCGTTGCTAACCAGTAGCGACTATCGAATCGATCATCATCATCATCTGTCAGCAATAATTTATTACTGACTAGAAATATCAAAAAATTCAACAAGATCCCCACGGCTTCTGCATGGTTAAGCGATCCCAAACCCACCTAGGGCCACCTAACCCGGATGAAAAGACCGGGCCTTGTGTCGCCCAAATCTACACAATACCGTCATGCCCTGTAAATAGTGACGATCATGACCACGACGTAATGTAGAATGTAGCAGCTGAATTATTCACAGTTTAACTACATCCCGGCAATCACTTGATTTAAGCGACCACCTGGTTGAAACGACCAAGATTTTATCAATCAGTAATATTATGCGCCCCAATTCCATGCTATATCACAATGGCATAGTCCGTGGTACTTGACCGCTCAAAATTGGTCGCTTAGAGCAGGTTTGGCTCACCCTATATTGTAATCTCTCTAGTAAATATTAATCTCGGATAAAAACTTGGGAATTGCTTACATGTTGCGCATTTCGCCTGAGTCCTTCCGCCATGCCCTCTAGAAGTCCGTATTAACTGCGAGAGGGATTTACACCAAATTCAAACTCGCACACTTTTTCCACGTTCACAGTGAATTTAGAAATTGTCGAATTCAGTGTGTGAAACAATTTTCCAGGTTATTTTCTCTAGTTCTGAACAACATTTCTTGAAAAAGAAGACTTTCCATATATTATGATTGGTAAGCTTTTAAAACTATGACTTTTTTATTATTTTAAAAATTACACAATTTTTACATGATCTTTTGTGAACTACTTTCAGCTGCAGCAAGACGGGAACTAGCCCAGGCCCGTGCCAAAGCGCGGGGGAATCAAAGACCTGATAAACCTTCGGACTTGGGTCCGTACGATAGTGATGACAGCGACAAAGACGATTTGGTCACTGAAAACGAATTATCAGAAAAGTTATTGTTGGGAATAAAGGAAAATGAAGAAGACAGTGATGATGATAATGAAGGGATATCAGGCTGGGCTGATTCAATGGCCAAAATTCTGGGATCAAATAAACCTAAGAATAAGAAAACGCTAATTTTGTCAAGAGCAAAATTAGATCATGAAATACCAGTAAGCACTATATTTTCTAATCTCATACATCTAATTATGAAGATGAAGTAAAGTCTATAATATACGGTTAATCAAACACGGGCGAATAATATTAGGTATGAGTCGGGTTCCGTTTCCTTGTATGGGTCGCTCAAAAACTTTCTTGAACATTTTACAACTATAACAGAGCAGATCATATGTATAAGATCCCTTGAAACCCGATGTTGTGAATTTTTCTAAGTTCAGCATCCTATGCTGCCGTTATAACATTGTGCATTAGAATTCGTCTAGTTTTATCTTCCTTTGATATATTTAAGATATTAATGGAATTTTGACTTTATAAACTTAACTTAAACTACCTAGGTGGGTATTATTTGATTTTAGACCTCAGATTCGGGGCACTGTGAGACTAGTTTGTCCATAATATATGTTTACCGAAAGTTATGCACTGACTGATGTCTTCAAAGCATTTTTAGAATTTTGGCGAGAGTACGCTCCAAAGAAACAAGATTCTGTTCTTAGCGTTTAAAAGGGCGGTGCTGAATGTTTAATTTGAACTTTGTCACAATTTTGCTACAAGGGAGGATAGCAGAGTCGGTGGAAGGCCACTATGATGGTGGCCTATTAATATTTCACGGAAGTCAAGACTCTTTCTGGATACTGAGCCAAATTAATGCTATATATGTAGAAATGTTTTTGTTGGATTTTAGTTTCCTAAGAATGAGCAGCAGGTCAAAAGGAAAGCGGTTCCTCGTAAAAATGAGATTGAAATTGTCAGTACTACCGAAGGTGAATCTGAATCTCCGAAGAAGCCTAAATTCGAAGTGACAGAGAAGGAGTTGTCAGCCAAACAATCCAGGAAATTAGAGCTTCAGTCTGTGAAAGAGGTGGGTATAGTGTCTCAAGCGCACCGCCAAAACAGCTGAAATCACAAGATTTTTGGTTCTTATTTATTTTGATTTAACTATTCACAGAAAAAGGAATGGGAGAATATAAACCGGATAAAACCTACACGGAATGATGCCAGAGAAAAGGAAATAGAGCTGCTAAAAATTGCCACCAAGTAATTATTTTTATTTAATTTTATTTTTATGTTCATTGCAAGTGAGTCAGCGGCGCAATTCTCGCGATGAAAATTACACAGGGTGTAATTTTCTTACGGCAATGTCATAAAAGTGGCTTCTATGAAGTTTAACGTACATTGAGTTCGTAACAGGCGGCTAATTAGACACACAGATACTCCAAGGTGTGTATCTGTTAGTGTTAGTATGCTTGCATTCGGCAACGTCGATTTTAATTTATTCGAATTTGAATTCTGCGTTGACCTATATTGACGTCAAGAACACCCACAAACTGTGGGCTGAGGAAGGTGGATGGTCTGAACCAGATTGGTCTTATTTTCGCTTTCATTTCTAATATTAACTTACATGTTAACTTCTTTCAGTGCATGCCGTAATCTCAAATTGTATTTTGGCTTTAGGCTAAGAAATTAAGATATTTCAAGTAAAAGAGTAAAACGCATTTCCGTCGTTACATTTGCATAGAGTAATTTTGTTCATGTTTTGTCAGAGGCGTCGTCCAGCTCTTCAATGCCGTCAATTTACAACAGAAGACTACTAAGTCTAAACTGAAAGAAGTGAGCACGTCCGAATTCAAGAAAGACAAAGTTTTGAAGAAAACAAAGGAAATATTTGAAGACGCATTAGAGAAGAGCTCAAAACTTGTAATAGACAAAATTCCAAGCGCAACCAAAGTCGTTGGAGAGGATGAAAATATTGAAATTAAGGATGAGGAAGATGAGACGGCCGAGGTTACTCTTGGTGGTGCTAATACAAATGCAAATGATGCCAATGTCGTAGGACCGAGCCGAACTACCCGTAGTAGTTCTAATTCCACTTCCAAAAAGCCAAGTTGGCGAGCCCTCCATGATGACTTTATGTTGGATGCTAAGTTGAAGGATTGGGATAAGAGTAGTAGTGACAGTGATGAATGAGTTCGAAATGACAGTGCATTTGCATTTTACAATTCATGAGCCCAGGACGGTTTACTTTTGTTGTACACAACGCTAATTATTAAAAAACCTCTTCAATAAAAATGTTGCTTTTATTTTATTCAAAAATCGGTTCGAATTTAGAATTTTGCATCTAAATCTAATTTTAATCTACCAACGCTCTACAGGCTCACAGGCCTCATCGTTTATATTGGGCTCCTTTTTCTTCGATTTTTTATTGCTTTTGGGAGGAGTTCCAGGATTAGTTTGGAGGACTTGTTGAATCCATCCATGAAGTAAAGTTAGTTGATTCCTCTCAATACTGTGTCCTCCAGCCTGATGTGTATAGAAATGTCCTTCTATTCCATGTTGCTGGAAATTATAGAAATAAAATATGTTACACTACGGGCTCAATTGGCATAAGTGAAATGCCTCCTGTCAACGCATTAGAACTAGACGAAATTCATTTCATCCGATTCATCCTTGTATAAGAGTAGGTAATCAGGGAATTTTCATTACTCCTACTCCCACTGGCACTTGATTTGGTTCACACTTGAGATGTTTCGATTAAACAACTGCATCAGTAGAACATCTGGACAACTAAATTAAACTGGACCCATACAGGGTGGATCATAATTTTATCCATTGGCAGGAGATTATTTTCTAGGGGTTGTCAGATTAAGCCATGCAGATATACTTTTTTCATGGATTCCTATCTAGATAGGAATCTACAGGGTGTTTACGAAAAAGAGAACAATTGTTTGTGTATTTTTCGTTGTTGGGCGGTTTAATCTCATTGCCTGTAATGTAAATTTTCGTAACTACGCCAAAATTCCAGTAAACAATTGTTCTCTTTTTCGTAAACACCCAGTATGTGCAATGTCAAGCCACCTTAAGAATTTTAAATCCGACCATGCATAGTTAATTGCATTTTACTTGAGAATTCTGTCGATTTGACTAAATAAAAGGTTCGATTGTTTCCACAATTTGTCTACAAAATGTGTATTATATCAGATTATGGTAAGGTAGTGATTATGAATCACTCTGTCTATAGTTCTTGGCTCACCCGTAGAGTGCCGAAAGTGGACTTGGCCCAAGGGTACAATGTCTGCAAAAATCAACAAAATCATTAGAGAAAAGTTTTCAATGTGGATAAATAGATTGAAGTACAACTAAAGCTTACCAACGGATCCTTAAAACTGTTGGACATAAAGAGCTTAGGGTATTGCGGTGGTTTGACACCCTCGTCTAATGTGATATTTTTCAGAATTTTATCGAGGGTGGGCGTCGGAGTTCCTTTGTCAATTTTGTTATTGTTCTGCTCACTTGAATTTGAAACCAGTCCGCTCTGCTTTAACCTTTCTTGAAACTTTTGTTTTTCATTTGGTTTCTTTAGTCGAGGTTTTTCAGATTTCTCCTTCAATGTCTGTAAAATGGACCAGGATTTGTATACTAGCTATTAGATTCTCCAAGTAATAAACAGTAATAAATATATATAAATATACAGTATGGACACACACTGTACACCATAGTTTCACCGGAGTATGACTTTCGGCACTTGTCGAGTTTATCAGCCAAATGCTCAGAGCACATCCACACAGGTGAACTAGGCAACAAGGTCAATACGAATTTTCCAGCGGACAATTATGTTCTGGTAGTGGTCACCACAAAGTTTTGCATTATCGTTATTGCCCAACTATTTCAGTCATGAAACTTTATAAAGTTAAAATTGAATTCCTTTTCCTTTACCCTGACACATCTGCTATTGACTCTGGCCTGAAGACGCCGACACCAGATGATCTTTCAGGGCCGAACATTTCATAAACTCTCCTCACCGGTTAAGACTTAAATCCGGAATCTCGCCAATATGATTCCATATTTAATTTACACCCATATAGTTTCTTATATATATAAACTAAAGTAAGGCTTTTAGATCCATAATCCCCCACAAAGTTTCTTAAAGGGTATTGACATATCCGGCTTAATTGCTCCTGACCTTCACTCAGAAATAATGACTTGGTTTGGATGCGGATGATGAGTCGGACGGACTCATCATCATCATCATCATCATCGTCTTTCGGATAACCTGAATTTTTAGATACGGGAATATTTTATCTGATCGATGCATTACAAAAAAGTTTGATCGTGTCATTTACATTGTAAACTTCTGACTCAACGGGGAGAAATGATGAAAGTGCAAACACTCCAGCCATTTGTGTTTGGAAACGATAGCCCAAATGTAAAGCCATGATTCCACCCATGGAAAATCCTCCCAGAACCATTTTATCTAAAGGAATTCCAGTGGTTTTGGATTCTTGTTGAATCAGTTCACTGAGCTCATGAGCAGTGGCTTCAATCGTTCTCAAGTCTTCAGGAACTCTCGGGCCCAAAGAAAGCCGGTCAAACCAAATTCCAACTTTCTGTCACAAGAAATTATACGTATCACTTTCACATTTGTTAGAAGAATTTTGTAAATGTTGATTTGGTCCGGATTCTTGAAAATGTTTTTTACCTCGCCGTTCATTAAAGTGTAAGGTCGAGTGGGGGCAGAGGGGTAGAGAATTCGGTAGTTGTGAAAGTTGAATTCACTTTCTCTGATTTTGTCCAGCCAAGCCTTCATTCCGGAACCCGTGTCACCTATTGCATTTCAGATTTTATAGGGCAAGAAAATGAGGAAGTATTTGGTCGGTCGTAAACTGTTTATGCTCCCTTTATGAGCGCGGCAGAAAAATACGAATAATATCATTTTAATGAATTTGATTAAAGATGTGTTTAATTAAAATCTCAGATCTATGGTCTGTCACACAGGGCGAGGTGCCCAATTTACAAATCACAAACCAAAAAAACAAATTATCTATGTTGGTTTCCTATCACTCCTCTTGGTTCACGTTGAAGGACACCGCATATACCTTATTAAAATAGTACGCCCTTGGAGTTCGCTGGATTTCTTATATGTTGTAGTCCTTCGCATCCTGAACAACTTTTGTGACGGAGCTACCCCAAAAATCTTACCCTAAGTCTAAGTCTAGTTTTGGAAGTAGGACCGTCACAAGAGTTGTTCAGATCACAAGGACTACAACATAATATTAAAAACTCCAGCGAATTCCAACGGCGTACATTTTTTAAGGTGTATGTGCTAGTGTTATACTTTCTATTCATATAAAGTGTGAGGAGAACTGTTTTGCCTTGGAGAAACTCTCTGTGTAATGCATATCACACTTTTGTCCGGTAAGGTTTGGCTACTTTGCACAAAATATTATCAGTAAGTATATTTTATTTTATCGTCGCCTTCTGTAATTATTTAGTGGTATTCATTTAACAAGATCCCACCATTCCGGATTATCCGGATATCCAGTATTCTGCGGACAAGTTCTTTTTGCGGAATGACTGATCAGGAAAATTATGGTTAAAAATTAATAACTTACAGGAACCGTGAAGCATAATGACAGTGCCTTCGGGTTTTTGTTTTGCCACTACTGGTGGCGTAATTGTCAATTTCCCGAGTTGGAGTCGGCGGATTCCCCTGTACCCACTCATTTTTGTAACTTTTTACTTGTAAATTTTGAAAATGTGTACTGTTATATACACACTATAATTTAGAAACGCATACGCATTTATAGTTCTAATATAAATACGCTATTAAAATTTTCAGATAAGATATCGCTAATTCAGTACTATTATATACCTCATCTTGCATGTGCTAGCAATTCATCGTAATCCGATTTCATTTGACAGTTGCAGCCGGGTCGCCGTAGCAATAAAATTAAATGCATTCAGATGATCCCATATTTTGGATTCCTATTATGAGGAGGTTTGGAAATCCGAATTCCTAATGAAAGGGTTAAAAAATGTCACTACGATTGATATTATTAATATTTCTGAGTAAGTTTTCACCCCAGAACACAAAGTAGCTAAAATCTCAACGAAATAAATCGAATGTTGAGGATGATTGTATGATGAAACAATAATTGCTGAGATAAAATCCGCAAATATCGTATAATATTTATTTTATTCAATTCAAATAAGTTTTACATTGAATGTATTTCATTTAGTATACATAATATTTAAAAATGGGCTACTCTACGATTCTACCATAATCAAACCAAGGAGAAATAATAATTTATTTCACACTCTTTCACTTTCACACAATTTGTATATAATAAACAAATTTGTCTTTCAGAGCAAAATTAACAATATTATACTTTACATAAGATGTACACGATATTAACACAAATACTGCACGTTTTCGGCTTTTATAGAACTGGCAGATTTTAATAAATTCTTGCCGGAACCATTTAATGTTACACCCTTAATTAACTTAGACATTAAGTTTTAGACTAATGTCCATCATCTATACTAACATGAACATTCAAACTAGATTAGATTTGATAAACTAGATGTTTTTTACTAACTTCAGACTTGAGATCAAAAATATTGAATCTATTTGACCCTTTGGGAGGTTAATAGAGACGATTTCTGTCTGTTCTTTCTACGAAATGACTAGATTTTCACTCATAGCCGCAGTGCACGAACTTGTTACAGTTTTCTGGGCTTTTTGGCTCAATCCATGTTGACTTAGTTAAACTTATATCATTCATAATAAAACTTTTAGTATATTTATTTACAAAATATTAGTACACTCGTATACGTAATGCTCTTCTGAGTACGTGTGAATCTGATAATCTTGACTCAAATCACCAAGAAAACACATTCAAATACAAAGCTTCACTGGTTAATTCAGATAATTACAAAATTCCACATTTATGTCACACACGAAATGTACAAAGATGTGGTAGACGTCTGAGCAAGCGCTCATATCCATGCACGCGTTACATGGATATAAACGCTTAATCAGTAATCCCCGCACACTTTTTATTAAGGATTTCTCAGATATTCAGAAACCGTAGTAAAGTCAATACCTTTCATTTTACCTCATTTAATACTTTCCTTCACAGTTAATTATTCTATCAATCCTATTCCTCAATCAACTCTATTTGTAGTAGCACAATATAACTTAGTCCGTTCGGCATACATGTTAATGTTAACTGGTTCAACAAAAAGCTAACACAACGAAACTTCCTTAAACTTTTCAATCAATAATTCATATCCGTAATGACTAGCTTTGGGTTACGTTACAGTATAAAAAATGATTGTAAACAAACATAATGGCTTTGTGTTAATAAAACTAAGTTTCCCTACGTAAGTATAATTGCATTTAATTCCTTAGTCTACTAAATACTTAAAAATCCTCTCTCGAAATTGTCAATGCATTCTTTCCTTCCTATATTCACTGCTAATTTCTTAACTACGACCAGAAAAACCAAACTCAGAAGAATCGTTTAACGTACTACTACTTCATTGGCCATAGAAATAAGCACGGTATATCTGAAAGTATGTTATACCGACTGTACGTTAAATGAGGATTCGTCTGCGACACTGACTAGAAAAGCGACGTGCTTAATTTTACTATTTTCCTAGGAGTAGACAATTTCTTAAAAGTTACACCAAAAGGATAGTGTGGTCAAATTGATCAATTATTGGGTGAAACAGCCAATAAAAGTCCCCCTGAAGAAGTTGGATTTAATATGCCGTGATGGCTATGATAATGACTGATGTGGTTGGTTAAACCACTCAAGTCCGTAAATACCGTGGGACAGAATGCACAGGGTAATATTTTGTTGGTTTTGTGTTCACCACTGTAATTGTTATTATTGTTATTCATTGAGCCGAGGAGAAAAGAATTTGTATCGGGTTTATTTGTTCGGGTAAAGGAAGTGGTGGACTCATCCGAGGCGGAAGTGCAATTAGGGGATCCAGATCCATGTGAAGCAGATGACAACGGGGACAACGGAGATGCCAATGGAGAGGAATTTGGAATACCGTGAGAATGGGAAGGAGATAAATTATTAAAATGATGAAGATTTTTATTGAGTTCTGCTAATCCTAGGGATGATAAGAGTGGAAACCCGGGTGTACTTAGGCGATCCGGAGATCTCATCGGGGCTAGATGAGACGACAAGTGATTCTGAAGAAGTTTCGGATGACTAAAGCTTTGTCTGCAAATCACACATGTCAAAATGGCGTCTTTGTCGAAAGTATCGCTGATCGAGTGTGAATCTGCAAATAATTAAGAGAAAGATATTTTAGCTTTCAGATTCTCTCAACGTGCTACGGGCTGGATTGGTATTGTCTGGTTTTGGGTTTGGTTTTGGTAAAATATGCCTCTAAGCCTTATTAAACCAGTTAAACTTTAAAGAATACTTCTAGTTCAAGAACTTAAAATTCTGTCTACCACATACCAATCAAGTCGAAAATTCAGTTCAAAAGTTATGGATTTACCTTTCTGAACCAAGTCCATTGGATGATCATTGTTATTATTGTTGTTCCTGTCCTCCGTGGATAAAAAATGGCTGCTGGTTTCAGAGAAACTATCTTCTGAGTCTGGAGATTTTCTTCCACCCCATTGATCGTCATCTACAGGTGGCGATGGGGATAGTACGAGTGTCGTCGCGGATTCTCTTCGACTCCGTTTCTTTGTTTTGGCTTTCTCACCAGATTTTTTCCCACCAGAAGATGGAGAGAAAGTTTGGCCATTATTGAGAGCCGTAGTTCCATTACCATTCCTTGGTCTATGCCATCGTCTATGGGAAGCTAAATTGGCTGGACAGCTAAAGACTTTATCACACTCCGGACAACGGTATTCAACGTGAACAATGCAAGCACACCGATGGCGAGCAAGTTCAAAACAATCTTCAAATGCGTCAGAGCAAAGGCGACATACGTATGCACCAATTTTATTGTCAATTTTGGCAATCTCAGCTCGAGACTCTTCTGTCACTTCAACTGTGTTGAATGCCGGGTCAATATCACCTCGCCTTGTTACCTGTATCGGACAATGATGAAAGTCTTAAGGTGAGAATTCTCTGTATTTCTATTTTAGATTTTTCTACAAAACCTAAAAAATTTGGGTTCCAGAAAAAACACAACTGACCTGGATTCCAAGAGTAGTCTCTTCAAAGGTGCTGTTTTGTTCCTCCAATTGTTTCTCATGCATCGCCTCTTTGATATCCCGGATAATCGTCCCGGACACTGGAGACGATTTATCTTCATCAAACTGAAGACGACGAGCGGCCTTTGTTTTTTTGGGAGATTTATATCCCGTGGATTTCCTAGGTTGGTCCGTGGAGCCCGGTGTTAGGGTTGGCTGTTAAAAATATAATTTTCGCGGTTAACGTAATGCCAAGATTTTTTTTTATTTAGGTAAGGATTTATCACTATTTTTTAATTCTTCAAAATATTGAGAAGAAACAAAAAGCAGACAAACTCTCACCTCTCGTTTCTCTGTTTTTTGTAAGTTGGACAACTTCCGAACAGTAGATTGACTTGGTGGAGTTGTTTCTTCGATGGTTCTCTTTCGAGTCCCAGAATGACACGAGAAATCAGTTGGCGTTGACAGATTTGCAGGACTAGCCTCAGGTTTAACGGGTGTATTCTTTACTGAAAGGTCTAACAAACCATCTCCCAAATCAGTATGATGTTCCGGACTTCGTGATCTTCTAAAATTGGGTAGTCGGACTCTCGGACTTGTTGGTTGAGATCGGGGATAAGCGGTGAGATCTGCTGCAAGATGTGGAAATGAGTGTGGGGAATGAAGCAACTGTTGCATTTTGAGTTGAAGTCTTAAGTCATGGAATGAATTTGGATTCGGGGAATAGAATTCTGAGGAACCGGGAGATTTCGGGGACACGGGTGAAAAGGCGGATTTTGAGATTTTCCTCGGAGAAGACCCAGAATTCATTGTAAGGGCGAGTGGGACGTGTTGCTGATGCTGGTGATGCATTTGGGGGGATGAAAGTGGTGAAAGACAGTGGTTCAAGTTCAACTCACTCGTTTGTTTCCAAAGTTTAGCCCAGTGGAGTAAAGCTGGATGAACTCCTGGGACTACTGAATTCAATGAGCTTGAACCCAATCCCATCCCCATGACTGATGCCAAATTAGACAAGTAAACGGGTCTTGAGGAATGCGATGAATGGAAGGGTGTTGTGAAATATTCCGTCAGAGATTTATCCATGTTGTTTCAAGAAACGTTTTGAATCTTCACATGTTTCTTCAAACGTAAGAAAAGTACTCCTTGACCTACGCAAAACGCAAGACTACTAATGACGTGATATTTCTCCCAACTGACTCATTTTTGCTCATGGGTATGTTGGTGAAGGTGTTTCGCTCCAAGCAATTCTGTCCTGGTTATGGTTTTAGGTCAGGTGAATCATTCACTGATGAGACGACTTTATGCTTATTCTTTCATTCAGACAATTGGCTTTGTGTATATTGTTTTGATTATTCATCCATGAAGGTGGCAAGTAATAAATGAGAGACTTGGACTTCTCTTCCTGGTTTGGTGGCAGGTAGAAAATATTGAGCTTTGAAAGGAAATGACAACAAGCGGATTTTGAAAAGAAGGGAGAGTAAAAGTGTTTAGTTTTTCGAGAGGGTTGAATAGATCGAATTCACTAGATTACGATGTCCTACTCTACTACGACTACCTGATCCCCTCCAAAACTATGATTCATTCCTTTGCTCGTGCGAGGGGTAAATGTTTGACTAACTTACGAACTACCTGAGTCTGAAGCAAAAGTATGTGCAGGTTGCACTTGGGCTGAAACGGTGACTAATAACTAGAAGAAAGTGACAAACTGTGTTTTTTTTTAATTCTTATGCTATGTTCAGAATCGTTTAGTCACAAGGAATTTGACTGGAATGGCTCTTTTAAAAAAATTGACTAGAAAAACTTTTTTTTATAAAAATTCGACTAGAATGCACTGGACTAGCAAACGCGTGTGTGGACTAAATAAAGTTTATTATGAGTAATTGACCAGAATGACAGATCGGAAACATGAACATTTGCGATGCAAAGTTGTAAAATTAGCTGGCCAGATAATTGACTGACTAGGTTACCAATTAATTAATACAATACGAAGTGATGACTCGACTCGAACTCGACTGGATTTTATTAAATAAACTAAGTGTACTACAAATCGGTAGACTAGAATTGTAGACTGGGTCCGGATTTTGTAAATGCGGTCCTGTGAATGGAGTAGACTTACACTGACTTAATTGACTAGGGCGTGCTTCTGCTCTTTGACGTGACTAGTTAGCGAGCACTATACTAGAATACTAGAATGACTGTAGTTGACTTTTTCTGCTATTGTGACTAGATATTGCTGGTTTGTTACGGAATTTGGATGTTTGACTATTGCTTTTGATTTCTTACGTGAATTGACTAAATTTTGGTATAATTTTGCCGTACAAATTAAAGAATTGACTTTCTTCGGTTCCTGAATGACTAACGAATGACTTGTTTGACTAGTTTTTCATTTTGACCAGTTAATCGTTAACCTAATATGACTAGTTAAGTTTTGACTGGCTGGATTTACAAACTGGTTATGGTATTACATTTCGACTAGGTTTTGACTAAATGACACGGCACAAATTAAAACCAACGCTACTCAAATTTACGGACTAGTTTAGACTTTCGACAGTGGAAACCTGTTGACTAGGACTAGAAGGCTAGATTTCCAACCTGTTGAATATTGGGCTAACGAGCCACCAGTGGTCTGAACTATATTTAGCTAAGGACTAGAGCTGCTCAAATGGACAATAGGAACAAGTACACAACACAAATTAGACTGACAACTATTTTTACCTAGAAGGAATTTGGTTAATTTTGACTAGCCAAATAATGTTGGACTGGTTGACTAGCTGATCTCCGACTACATACAAATATAATGACTAGTTAAATTACTTCTAAAAAATCGTTCTTAGACTAGATGGTTTCCACAAAAATTTGACTCTCTCGGACTAATGAACCTTAGGGGTTGAAACTTTTACTGACTAGTTTATCTGACTTTGTATTAGTAATACGGGTTCCGTAGGCTTAAATTGCTGTCTACAAATAGTTTGACTAGGAAATAGTAGTGACTAAGTAACTATTTTTCTGACTTGTATGACTTCACTCGCTAATATCAGCAAGGATATTCCAGACTAGTTCACTTTCCTTACTATTGGACTAGAAAAACTGCCACCATTATCCAGAAATACGCTTTATCGTTACAACCTTTCATTTGCATTGCAATGCACAGTGTATTCCTGACTAGAAGTTTTCAATTTAGATTTAACTTAACTGAAAATATTGCACACTCAAAATTCTCCCTTTGGTTTAGTCCAACCACAACGTTTAAACGAAAGACTAGAGATAAACGATTCTGAGCAAGCGATAAAACCTGACTAGAATTTCCTTCAGCTTAAAACTAGAGAAAGTGTTTAAGTGAAGGTTATACTAATTATGTTCGAAAGATATTTTCTTAGTGATAAGTTCAGAGAAGGTTATAGAGAATATTTAGAAAGTATTTACTCGTGAGATAGTACAGACGAGAAAATTGAATTTTATCCGCTGCTGGCTTCTTGAAGACTGATTTCACCGGTTGTGTTTCTTGGAGAAAATTTTTCGTTGCCAAACTTTTAACACACGTGACCAGAATTTCATTATTCACTTCAGACTAGACAAACACTGACTACTTTCTGAAACTAAAGTTTTATTTTTATTTAACAACTAATATTTGTACTTCACTGGTAAATGTCAATTTTTTCTTCTTTTTCTATTTTTATGTATTGGTTCAAGTTTTACGTAACGTAAATTGCTGGAACTTCTTAAATATTTAATATTGCACTGATTTGACCGGACCTACTGTTGCTTCTGCTTTCGCGTGACTGCTAAGTTCTAAGTTAGTACATGCACAAAATTTGAATTGATTGATTGTATGGATTTTACAGAAGATAATCAGGAAGGAAAAGAGTTGCTGATGTTGGTCGGAGCAGAGCTCAGGTATGACTGATTTTGATCTGGACGAATTCGTGGCTTTTTGGTTACGGTTTCGGTTCGCCGTACCGATAAACGGTGGCCGTACCGATGCGGGTGAATAAGCGTAAGTGTAAGCGCGCGGATGAGGGGGAATGTTTCAGTCAGGGGAATGTTCGACCAGAAAAGTCCTGGCCAATGAGCGTAGAGACGCTTTGGACTCCGGAGGATCCCAACCCTTCTCTTTGTCATCCAATCCGGGAACAATCCTTAAATGCGTGAAGGCTTGTGCTTCGTTTTACGGGTGGGACGCTCAGACAGTCTCAAATTCTCTCAGACACCATTGGCTTCTTCTAAACCTTTCACGTTCTTGCATTCTTACATAACTTCACGCACGTCTACAACTCTCGACGCAACTTTCGACAGTCTCTTTTAGTATCTTTAAGGCCCTTCAAATTGCGTAGGTGGTTCACGTCTTATTAGTCATCCTTCTGACGCACAACGTTGGAATGAGACAACTTCTCATCTTCTTAAGTAGGTCAAGCTAATTACAGCCGACGATGACGGGAGGATCGTCCTTGGACTTGATCATATACGCAGTACGAAGTCAAATTCAAATTGCTTGAAAGATAACTATGGTCGTTTCATAGTATAGTGTGAGAGAGATCGCAAAAAACTAAAATGTTTCCTTCCACTGTTGAATGGAATTATAAAATTTTGATCTATAAATACACCAATTAAATGGTGTGCTACGCGAACACACGGTCAAAGAATAACACACGGTCAATCGTCGAGAATTTTTTCCACGCAATTTGAAGGCGAATAGTGAATACCCTGACTCTGAAGAGAAACCTAGCTCAGGCAAACATGATGGCCGAAGGGATAAACTTACTCCTAGCCTAGCGAGCTTTCGAATTTTGAGATTGATTCTGCAAATAACATTAATACGAAAGATTTAGTTGTAATGGCCATATCTTCTACACTTAATTCATTCGTATACCTATTTTGACTTGCCTTTAGAATTTCGATATGTCTTCCGAGAAGAAGAAAAACTTCAAAAATTACTATTTTTAAAACATTCTGTGTTTTCATAGTTTTAGAGATGATTCCACATTAATTCAGACATTTCCGGAAATTCGTGTCCGGAGATCCTCAGCCATTTACCACTCAATATATTAACAAGGGACGGACAACGGCCAAAAGATAATGCAAAACTTTGGACATCTGCTCCGAATTTGATTCCAACCCGTAAGTACGTCGTCGTCATTCTGTGTTCCTGATTATTGATTTATTTTACAGGCTCGTGGTCGTTGGCATTGTAGTCGTTAGATTTAGATTATGACTCTGACCTGACTGACAGAATAAATGGAGTTACTGTTCACATAATCCACCCATCGTTTCACTATTCACTTCTTATTCGATTCCCACATAGATAATACTTCGAGACTAATCGTATGCATGGAATACGGAATATGGAAGTGAATTTATGTCGTATATTTTCCTTTTGGAAGTAAACATTGAATCTTTGAGGCTCATTCAACCCTTGCCTTGTTTGCCAACCATACATCAGTATTTAGCATTACATACTCGAACTCGAACTCTAATAGACAGATGCATTTTTCCAGATGCGGAAGAATTGTGCTCAATTGTTGGTTGGTTTGGTTTGAAAAACATGCTAACAATGCTCATAAACGGGTGCATGCGGGTGTAGGAATTAAAATTGAGTGTCAGTTCAGTTCAACGACAGGGAAGACAGGCCTGGTGTGAGTTTGCGGTTGTACAATGAAGGAATTCGTTAAAAAATCGATTTGATTTCCCCCTTTAATGTGAACAATGAATACAGATGTTCATTTTAAGTACCTTCACCGCACCGTTTTGTCCATATTAGGAAGGAAGAATGAATATGAAATCACAACAGGCAGGCCTTACGTGTCCTAGGTTTAACGAGGAATCTCTCTGAAATGTAAAATTAGGTCAAGCTAAAATATTCTTGATTATCATTTCGAGTATGGTCACGATTACGAAGGTTTCACGGATAGACATTTCCTGATTAGTCATTACTAGAACTTTTGTGGAAGGTTCAGTCGATTATACCTGGAGCGGCTAGACAAAAATTCTAGCCACGATCAATAGCTCTATTTCGCAATAGGTCGGTCATGCTTTTGCCCAAGATTTAATGAAAACTTTCGGGTTGGCTTATGAATCTGTTTCCATGAAAAGTGGTTTCCTTGTCAGATTTACAAGCAGCAAGAACAATTCCCTCCAACACAAAAGTCTCATCTTCATCTTGATGCTTCCGCACGTGTTCGGACGGTTAAAGCTGATTATTCTCTTACCCTAAAAAAGCAAAATAGAGTATAAAATAAATGTGCGAGTGTGTTTGTGTATGAGCTAAGAAGATAATCGAGTGAGAGAAGCTCATTTAAGTGGCTCACCTCAAAAACATTGCCTACACATATTGTCATAGTTATGTAGTAAAGTATGAACGACATAACGTAATTATTATCTGTCTGAGCATTACATCGCATTGATGGAATGGCAGATGCTTCACGATTCACATCCTTCCTTCCTGTACTTCGGTATGGGTTCCAGCTTCCCGAATAAAGCAGCTGGCTGGACCACTTACTTGTATTTCCTCGTGTAATGCACTAAACTACCACTATGTACTCGTACTCCCCCATCAACTGGTCTAAACTTACTCCCTATTATCTACATCACTCTCTGGTTTAATTATTAATGACATTTTTCTGCATTCAGTACCGGCTGGCTCTATCGGAATCTACAACAAACCTTTGTTTAAAATTCATGTGTGGATGTGGAATGAGTCATTCAGAATAAAACAAAATTTATGAACAAAGAATAAGTCTTCCCCCCGCAATCCAATGCAATCCCAGATACATAGATCATCGCATTTCGTTGAAAAATTTCACCTCTGATGAACTGTTGCATGAGACCGGGATGAAACGGAACCATAAGGCACAGAAATGGCCATGATGCATCACAATTTCACAATCGCATTGCCGTGCTTTCAGAGTATTTAAGCTCAGAATTTAGTGTTCATTCTCCTTTTTCGTTTCTCAGTTTGATATTTTATGAGAATCCGGAAGTTCTTCCGGGCACGTCGACTTCACTCTTCGAATGCTCAGTCTTTCTATGGGAAACTTAAATATTGAGAAGACAAAATTATAATTCATTTGAGTAAAACCTTAAAAATCCAAATGGTTAATTTCTAAGGAAATAAAATTGGATTCAGTATATAGAAATTTTATAGATTTATGTAGAATTAAGTTGATAGGAATTACGTACGTGTATGTCTACGTTGATAGATCACGCCAATAAAGAAACAAACAATTTCGAAGTTCACTTTTGTTGAATACAGTTGCTCTCTTCGAAAACTTTCCACAAAGCGAGTGAACGTGGAATGCTCTAATTTTCACAGGAATGTCATTCCCAATGTCCAGACTTATATAAACGCAACCATTTATTTCTTCCTAGTTGAGTTTGACTTTCCAGTAAATCCTTTGCTCTGGTAGTCCTTGCCACTCCAATTTTTAATGTATAGAGTATTAATTTCTGACCAATTAGCGTGTGCTCATACCTTTCACGCTAGAACAGTACAGTTCTCCGCCGTGTCTCATCTCCCCAATTAATTACACCTCTTTATTCTCAAAGCAAAGGAGGAATGTGATGGAACTAACTAATTTTGTCATTTACACGACGATATCCGACATCTGTCACAGATCGTGCTGGAGATACCCGCATCGAACTGCCTCGTCTAATCAACTAGTACTTCATAAGGCATGGCATACATGCAGGAAACTCAGGCATTCATTCAAACTCTCATTACGCTCTCATCTTCTATTCACCTCATTAATTTTATAAATGCCTGTCTACCCTTGCAGACTGGTGCTTGTAGACTATTCATATTAATACATTCATGTATTATGTAAGCTAAAGTACATGTGACTGAAGACATTGCTTTCACATTGACGCTTTGTACCTCCTCTAGCCTTCGAATGAAAAATTAACAAGTCATCTCATCTCATCTTTCTCTACAAGTTCTCATTAAGTAAAATTTAAGATGAATGAGGTACAAAGAATGGCGTAGTTGTAGCCTTAGGATAATCAATTGACTTTCTTAAATTAACCTGCGAGAGATGAAGAGAAAGTCCTTTCTCCTGTTTACTTTCACTTTAATTCCCGCCTGCTTTGTTACTTTACATCTGTAATTAAGAAACAAAGCTATATGTAATCAAAATATTCATTAATTACATATTGTCAAGAGATGAAATTCGAGTGTCTGGGATTGAAAGGAGAGAAGCGAGAAAGGTTGTTTTCTTTACCTGAGTACTTTCCATATAGTATAAGGTGCCCACTTTCTTTTGGCGCGTGCACAGTGTAAGTAAAAGTAAAGAGACAGGGATTCTTAGAATGAAAGAAATTCTCTAAAGAAAGAAAGAAATTGGTCGCGTGGCAAAGCGAGAGCCCCGGCCTGACATGGAAAATACTCTACCACACAGCGTTTCTTACATTGAAATGAGGGTACACATCTGTACTTACGGGTTTATGTTGTAGTCATAACTTAAATTATATGTAATGCAACATGTGAATGCATACATTTAACAAACTCCATTCTTTGGTTGAATCAAAATGGATGGACTCCAAGATTGACAAACAGTGTCTCAAAAAGTCGATGAAAAATATGGGTATCAAATGTGAAAGTTTGTTTAGTCAGAAAAATTATTTTGGTAGACCATTGTCTTCAAAACATGGGAAATATTTTTCATTTTGTTAAGGTACCGCGTGCTGCGAACATCCAAATATTAGGTTTTATGAACTTTGATTCTTCTATTATTTAGTCTGGTTAAGTTTGTGCGGTGCTTCTGAGAATGCATTTAACATGTTCTCTGTCAGTATTCAAAGACACGTCTTTCAGCGGACTTTTCACGGTCAGGTTTAATTATTTCATGTCATCACAAATAGCTCCTCAAACCGCGAATAAGCTACCTTTATGTAAAAAGAAAATCTCAGATGAAACAACATTATTGTGTTAAAATTAAAATTAAGTGTCGTTACGTTGTATGAACATACATGCCGTGCAGTGGTGGTAAAATACCAAATAATCATAATTTGGTATCATGGACTTCAACATGTGCAGAAAGATCGAGTAATTTCAGAGCCAGGATTTTGTTGCTGGACCAGGTAGGTATGCCGGCACATAATATTGAAACGTGAAAAGAGTACTTGAAGGGAGAGGGGTGGTTACGGATTTTTTGGTTGAAGATCGAGATCGAGCCAAACATCTGTCCACTCCGGACCCTTTTTTCGTCATAAGGGTAAGGGTTGTAAAAGTGTGCCCCATTCATTCTGCACACCTGCACATTTCCTTTTCGATTCGGATTCGGATAGTTGGTCCAGGACCCGGGTTTTGTTATGCTCATATGTGTAGTGTACAGTGCATTGGATTTTTTCCCTCGTCCCTTGTCCCTTTTGCCTTTCTTCCTTCCTTTCCCTCTTGTCATGGTAATTCTTTTAAATCCACAACTATGTGTCCCGGAAAAACCTGCCCCTTAGCTTTGTTGTGAATTTCAGAGAGTTGAATGGAACACATTTCTCTTTAATTCTCGTCCTTTTATTATTATATTTGGATTTTTGATGGGGGATGATGCGGAGAGAGTGTATTAGGAAACTGGAGGGAAATCCTACTCTGGCGTCACGCTTCTCTTTCTTTCTTTACTCTCACTTTCAATTCTTTTCACTCTCAAACTATTCACAATCAGTTCTTCATGTCCTGGAATGTGTTGGTTTTCCTTTTGCGTGCCTACACATAAAAGACTTCTGGCCATTCACAAAACAAAGAATGGCGAAATGCGTGCTCACTGATTCTTTTCCTAGTGCACCTGGCTCGCAGCTGAAATTAAGGTTGAATTGTGTTTGAAGTCGCTCGTGATAAAACATTTTTATAGTGAAATATTTCTGTAATTCTATCTTTGTACATTCGACGAAACATTTCGGACATTCTGTCGAGCATTAAAGGACTTGGTTTTATTTAATTTTTCCTGAAACTGATGAAATGGTTTTGATTACATAGGCAATACAATTACAAGTAAACATGCTCATTATCTTACATTCCAGACATTCATTGTAGTATTTACGTCAGCAACCTTTGTGGTTCAGGTTTTTCTGTTACGTTGAATATGCATGTATTATCTAAATTAAAATTACTCTATAATTTTGAAGAAATCAATAATGGTTCCCGTCTGTGCATGTGTCAAATCTGCCAAATTAGTCGCTTTCTCCGATTTTCTTTGATAATTGGTTTCATATCCATCGTCTTTTATGTCAAAAAAATTTAAAACTCTCTTAAGTACTGAATCACGGAACCAATTAATGGGTTAACTACTTTCTCCACCTTACGGAAAATCAAGCAGGATATGGCAGGTTCATATTCCTGAAGTCCATTCATTACAAACAAGCAGGTTCTCAGAATTTATCAATGTAGTAAATATATGACGAGTGGCTGAAGAAATGAATGAAAGGTGAAACGCTCTTTACAAAGAAAAGGTTCTTATGGCACCGTCAATTGAACTGTACTTAACCGTCCCCATCTCTTCCGTTCCGTCTCCGACCTGGCCATTCAATAAGAATCTCCATTCAAAAATTTTAAACACGCACTATGCGGTATTTCATCGACCCAAGCAAATCGGAACCGGTCTGCCCTGTCCTGAGTTCGAATTGGGCAGAGTCCTTGAGAACTAAACTATTCGAGTCATATCTTTAAATCCAAAGGCCCTTTCCTTTTCAAAAGAAACTGAATCCGTAGGTCTTTCGATTTTATGTCTATGAAGTAGTGCTACTTGAACTTGTAAGTCTTCGTGAACAGGTTTGCTACTTTCAGCAGGTTTACGAGAGCACTTGTTTTTATTTCCATTCTACATTTCATCAGCAAAATCCATGAGAACGAATTATTCGTTCCTTGTACATTTTGTCTTTATCACGACCGCCATAGCTCAGGTCTGCTTTATTCACTGTTTTCAGTCAAATGAAAATAGGTGTGAAACCTACTTCAAATAAAATTATCCGTTACATTGCTGTTTCGAATTTATGCAACTAAAGAGAAAATTATGAAAGACTGGAGTTGTGGAGGATATCGGCAGCAACTCTTAGCAGTAGTTTTGGTATCGCTGCAGCCTGGAACCAAAATCCCATTACATTGCATTGTGAGGAATGGATTGAGTCTCAAGAGTGTCTTTAACCCTAACAATGAACCTTTCTCGGGTTTGGTCATACAAGTATTATTTTATTTGTTGAGGACCTCACAACACGATGTATTTCGGTTGTTGCGGTGCGGTGGTTACACAGAGAGACATCCTGATTTGCCTGAAGGAATACTCGAGAAAGTCATAAGGGTCGATCGCGTCGGCTGCTTCAGTTTTCTCAGGCTTTAGTTTGTTCAGACGAAAAATCCACTCAGCATGAGTTATATCAAACTCATTTTAATCTTCCCGAATAAAACATACATGGATCTGAACTCAAGTGTTTCTTTATTTCAATGACGACATTTGTGGACACACAAGAGGACGGCCGAGAATTGCAAAGCAGAGTAAATCATTTGAATGGTAAAAAAATTGTCGCTTGAGTTGAAGAGGGAATGTCCCCTGCCATTGGACATTATTGTCTATGAAAGAGTTTGTATAGCTCAATTTTCTATGAATATCAATCTCGTTTTTGCAAGTTGTTTAATATGGAATAGAGAGAATGACAATTCAAGCTTGAATTTCGATTCAAAGCTATTGTATGGTTCAAGTGGATAATATGGAGAAAGGACTTTTTAAGGGAATACAATTCAGCGATATGTTTGTATATTGGGATAGTTTTGTGTTTCGTGCAGTATGTCACAGCACGCGGAGTTGCCGATACGTAGATATAATTCAACCTCAGTGCTATGCGGAGAGGTTTAATTAAAATCCAACTCAAAATACAACTGACAATTATCTCCACAATCTTCTATTGGATGAGACTGACTATTAGTTTAATCTCATTGACTTTTGAGAGTTAGCTTAAAGAAATAGTAGGAGAGCATAATTTATTAAGTGTTCCGACATATTTTCATCGCTGCTACTTTGTACGGACGCACAATGTATTAAGCTGATAATCTATTCATCCATTTGAGGGCAATTTTTTACGTTATTAATTTGAACACTATCGACAATTTTAAAAATGTCGACATATCTGACATTAGATTTAGAACTGCGCTGGTTTAAAAAAACAAAGAGAAGCGATATTGCGAGATATAAGTGAAGGATACGAGGAGAACTAACAGAATCGGGGAATTGAATGGAAAAAGTACGACAGATGTGCAAAAACATTTATTGCATCCATTCACCATTCTATACTCAATTGAAGAATGGTTTCGCATCATTTGAGAAGAAACCATTATAATGTTATGGGCATGTCAAAAGCAAAAGCTCATTAGGGATTTCTTTCCATGACTTTGACGAAGGAATTGGGAGCATATTTTGTAAAATATGTTATTCCACAGTTCAAAAGTACAAAGCAACGCAACGAAGTAATTGAGATGAAATCTCGTGTAGTAGTAATATTTCTTAGCAACATTTCCATTCTTTTGTTAAGCCTTTAGTGTGTTCGGAATAATAGGGACAGATGTGAAAGCGTGCGAAATGGGAATCCGATTTTCTTCATTCTTCACAACTTTCTTATGATGTCTCCCTCCATTATAATAAGCCCATGCCATCCCATCCAAAATGCCGCAGCCACAATCATCCTGACAACAACAATAAATACTTCGAATTTTCCTTCCTAGTGCTTATGAGGGGAGAAATTCTATACTTACATTGCTGAATGTCGCGTCGTCTGGACCAAGTGAAAGCCAAAGTCCTCAAGAATGAAGAGCTTGTCGAAGTCGGGCTTCGGCACAAAGGAATCCCTTCTCGTCCATGTTCAGTACAGGGAATTACACAAAATATATAAATCTGACCTGACCTGCAGACTTTTGTCATCAAAAATCATACTTGCGTTACACTACTCCTTTCATCGTGCTCGGATTCAGTCAACCAGTTTTGTTATTTCGAGCCATTCACCAAAGTATGTTATCTACTATTTGGTCGACTTTTACTCAACTTGTACGGGGTCCCGAATATGCGGTACGCAAAATGATGGTAGCTACATGCTAGCCCGATAGATAGTGAGCTCACACTTTCAGAGATGTGTGCGGAACGTGATGAAATAGTAACATTATAAATGTGTGCCTAAAATATACACATCTTGTAAAATATTCCATTTCGGATTGAGTTTTAAATTTTGAGGAATGATTTGGCCGATTCCAATAAAGCTGACTTCGTCAAAAAATAAAATTTCTAATGAGCCAAAAATCCATGATCCGTTCGCAATATTTTTGGATGGGCTTTCGAAGTTATTTTAAGAAATTCAATACTCTGCGCGCTGCACTAGCGCAGAATTCACGGGTCGCTGAAACTCACTTCTCACTAAACATCCGCGATTTGCAGTGTGTTGGGCTAACGGGTTCGGGTACACGTAATACATATTTTGGACCCTGCACGTAATAGGTTTTCTCGGTCGCAATATTTGAGAATACTTCGTTTTGGTCTGGGTACAATCCACTTTTACGCGGTACATAGTACATGAATTGACATGTGGGTGACTGTATATGTTTGATGTTATGAGTAAGTAGTCGATCACCGGAAAAATGAAATTGAATTTCCTCACTTGTGGGATTTGGTAATAGAATTGAATACTTTCACCACCACATGAGAATAATAACTCCAGCCTGCCTTGCCTCGGAATACGAGCTGTTGACATTTAGCTTTCATTGTTCATGATAAAAAGTGGAAGGCAGGCTTAGAAATGCCCGGAATGATGCTACCTGGAATACCCGGCTCGACACCGACGATGACGTCATATTTAATTGGTTTTCTCTTCACTTAATAACTTTATACATACAAACATCTTCCTTTCAAATTATTTCCTCGTACATTTCCTGTTTGCTCAAGATACAGGCGGTGTACTTGTATTGCGAGACAAAAATGTGCAAAGTATTGTATATGGAAGAAATTAGTCAGACATCGTACAGGGTGGGACATAAACTTCTGGTTCCGTACTCTCAGCGAACAGGGGGATGAACTGATAATACTGGAAATGTGCATATTATAAAATAAGTTATAAAAAATTTGACGAATTGCCGCAGTTTTAAATACGGCTCTTCCAGTGCGAAGACATGCTAGGAATAGTGGACTCGAATTACTTTTTGGCAAAAGTGTCGTGTCGTGTTGTGTGGGCTATGATTATCGATGACTTAAATAAAATTACATCCAATCCAATCCAATCCAAAAAGATTATCAGTGGAACGCCGTCCGTCCACATTTACTATTGGTCACATTTATTTCCAATTTTGATCCATTTGGTAAACAGTGATTTTCCACTGCTATTAAAATTGAGATTGCCAATTTACTGGAAATTAATCCTGAATCCACCCGGTGGACCGTACGAGACGTGATGGTCTACCCTGTGTACAGGGTGTCCATGAGAATTTGCGTAGTTACAAGAAATTGTGTTACGGTCAGTTTGGAATTCTTGATAAGTTCTAAGAATTTATTTTATCAACGTAAAACCATCAAAATAACAACCATTCCGACAGTGGGACTCGTCCGTAAAAGTAATATCCGGTTTAAGTCAATAAAATTAGCGTATGGTTTATCTTGATAAAATAAATGCTTACTCTTATCAAGAATTCCAAACTGACTGTAACATAATTTCTTGTAACTACGACAAAATACATATAATCAAACAACTATGCGCTTTCTCTTGGACACCCTGCATATGTATTTCTACCCCACCAGCTTCGTTTCTTCTTTTTAACTCTTTCCGAATATAAAATTGCGTCATGCTAATTTAATTTTGTTCTCAAAGTATAGACTTTTACTGGCTTTTTGAACTATTATTGACGACACTTGAATACTGTGGAATTAGTACACATTATTGAGTTTGTATAGCGGGCGGAAATTACAAAAGAAACTTTCACCGCATGGCACGACAACACATTTTATGTTATCGTAAAGGTGCATATGAATATCGCATCCAGGAGTCCATCTGCGTAATCTGGAGTACCAGAACTTTACCACCCAGACATGCATTGTTTGGTCCACTACCACTGCTGGAAACTTAACAACTATTGATTGTTCTGCATATATGAATATTCCTTTTGACATTTTGGTTGGTCGGACACACTCTTTTGTGACTGTGACAGAAGGGGTTGAGAGTCGAGGGATGTTTTTAGGAAGTAATGACGCATTGATTCCCCTTTTTCTTTTCCTTCCGCCGCCAAGTATGCATGGAATCCTGGGCAATAAGGCGAGATAAGTGATTTGAAGAGAGTTCACAAGTTTAATATACCGAACCAACCCTTCGTCTTCCTCTCTTCCTGGCTGTATGCGCAAAGTTTGTGTACAGAACTTAAAATACAATTATACTGGCATTTTTGTGATGTCTACGTCGAGCCAATAAGGTAACAATGTATTACTTCACAAATTGTCAAAATTGTCTATGGGCTGATCTCCTTTTAAGCTCAAAATTGGACCACACTATACTGCCAATACCTTCTCGCAGTTTTCTGAACTATTAATGCAACGTCACAAAAATCGTTGCCCAAATCACTGTTTAGGATTTCGTATATTTTAATCTGTTCGCGTTTGATGTTGCAAGGGGCGATTCTATATGACGTCTGATCATTCCAGCAGTGCTTTCGCTTGAGTCAAATGGCGAGAGGCGAATGGCCTCTTGCAGCTCATCTGCAAATTAGTACATGGTACCACTTGGCAGGAGTGATAGCAGGATCGTTGCAGAACAGACACCATGTGGAATCACCGCTTACAAGACTTTTCTTAAGTCGGGTTAATGGTTTTCAACAAGTTACGAATTCAATTCTAAATGGCCTTCCCAAACCCAAAGGCCACTACTAATAGTTCAGAATAGCTTTAATCTTCAAATTACGTAAACTTTAAAGACTTAATGTGTCTCTTGAGAATTTAACTGAGATGTTGACGGTAACTTTTACGAAAGCGCTGCATCGTTAAAATAAAATACTTAACTAGTATTTAACTATCTTACTAAATAAGCAGAAGCAGCGGCAAAGCCGACTGATGGACAAAACGCAAAGTAATAGACAATGAAAAGAATGTCGACTGGCAGATTAGAAATTGCGTAGAGTAATATGAAACAAAAGTACATTTCACCATGCTTCTGCCAAGCGCAGGATTTTTATTCTCCTTGAACGTTCGTCGGCCGTTCGGTCCGCCACGCGGGGATATCCCCGAGAATGTAGAATCGTGAAGGGAAAGGTTTCGTTTCGAATTCATCAAAACTGGTTTGTTTGTTGGATTTTTTTCGTCTGTCTGTTCCGTTTGGTGGAAAGCAGTGCGAATGTACAGGTTCGGGAATGATAGAAGTAAAACCGAACTGAGGGATTGGATTTTCGGGGTGTGGGCCCTTCTCTCTCCGGCACGCGCCTTCATTGTCCAAACCCACCTGGCTGTCACGCGACAGCTGACTCATTCGGATCCCAAATTTACCATTCCAAATGTTATACGTATGTCTATGTCCATACCACTATTCTCCAATATTTACCACCATGCATGGATGCATGAACTATCGATGCAGTAGTAGTGAAATTCGGTCGGATCTGAGTATCAGACCCTTTGCCTCATATCATCTGATCCTTTTTTTCGTTTCATCTGTAGGCAGCAGATCTGACAGAAGTCTGCCAGCATTTGCATTACAACAGAGTGCCCGACTGCCTCGCATACGTCCACCGCCTGTATTATCATCCCAAATGGGGAGAACAAATTAACGATGCTTTTCATTCCCTTGAATTTCGGTCTTTTGCATCTGCACTGAAGACTGGAGACTAAACTAGTCCTAAAATCATGTCCTGGCTATGAACCCTTCCCCGACTGTCACACTTTTGTCCCCCTTCCTCTGGCCTTTCGCTCTGGACATTTATATTTCTATCCTAATGGACATTCCCAGGAATTAACTACCAATTTTCTCACAAACCCCTAACCCAACCAGGAAAATGTTTGCACGTTCAATTGCGTGCCTACGGCGGCGACAGCGCCACCAACAAACTTGTCCAACCCTACCACAAACAACCTAGTTATCAGATTTCGGTTCGGTTGGACCTTCGTAGGAAGCTGTTCAGCTTCCGTGCCGAAACTGCTGGTAAGCTATACTAAAATACTCATTGATATTCGCCGTTATGAATGCACAGCCAAACAATTCCCCTATTTTTGAAGAAACCGGTTAGGTTTACAATCGCTTTAAGGTACCCCTAGTAGTAGTGGATGACCACTTGAGGAACTTATATAGTGCAACATGCCTGTCTGAGGGAAGGAGTCTTCACCACAAGGAAGTGACATGGGCTGACTGTATCACTACGGTACAACTTCTAACGTACATTAATGAGAATTAATGACAAAAGAGCTAAATTATGTGCCCGAACCCAGATCTTTAATAATCTAGGCCAAAATTTTAATTAAATCTCTAAGAATTTATAAAGACATCAGACATAATTTATCATTAGGCAGAAACACGGGTTGTGAGTGACGGAGTGACCCTAAAATTTTTCAAGGGGTCAATAATGGCTTCGATTGGTATCGGACATTTTTTTTAAAGAAGAGGTAGGGTTCGGTACTAAAGTTTGGCCCAGCCTGGCATGAAAACATCAACAGGTGATTCGATGAGGAACCTAGGAATGCAATGCTGAGTGTTTTGTACACCGTATGAATTGAAAAATACTCACGAAGGGAGAATTAAAGTTGTAAAGAATGAAAAGACGGAAGAAAAATGAAGGAATGTTATTCAAAGTTCAAATGTTAGCCTTGAAAAGAACTGAGTTGGCCGTGTCAGAATGGAACACATGTTTCTACTACTACGAGAAATATTTGTAAACATGAATAACCAGCTGATTTCTTAATCGCATGTATGACGACATGAGTGCGTGAGTGTATTCAATTGTAAAGAAAAGAAAGAAAGCGTTATGTCTGGTCAGGTAAGGTCTGGTCTACTCAATGAAAACATTTTCGACAACTCAAGTCCGGGATTTTCACCTGCGTGTAAGGAAACACTTTCTTTTACACTTTCCTGGTTTCTTTACTTTCATTATTAGTAAAAGGTTTACCACTTTTCACTGGCCAATATCCGCATTTTAAACAACCAGTGATATCTATTGCGTCGAAATAATTCCAGGCCAGACATTCCAAAGCAAGTTAGCTTATAATCTTGAGTTGTAATTACCAGCTCTGAAACCGGACACCTTATCACAGGATGCAAATTTTCCGAATATCACTTTGAGAAAGGCGGGTATAATCAAGGGAAATAAATATGAAATTAGCCTGCTAAATTCTACAGTTGTGAAAGGGTTAACTTCGACAAATGTTTTGCAAAGCTTAACTTCGACAGCCACATTTCCTTATATGTATGTATATCCTCGATAAGCTACAACAATTGGCTTATGCTTTGCATTTCTTAGCTTAAATTGTTAGGCGAAACTTTCTCTATCGCATTATTTATTTAAACTATATACAAATGAAACGTTCCGCAAAAAGAAATATTGTTTTTGCGACTTCTTGTTGGTGGGAATGTCGATTCCCGGACTGCTTAAAATTGGACTAATGAAGTAGGCACTTACAGTAAAGGAAGCAGAAACCTTCTTATGATTATGTTATATATTTCACTTATTTAAATTCTGTCTAAAATATTATTACCGGATGGTAATGCGGCAATAACTTAGCGTAGCAATAAAGGGAATAAAGATGAATCATACAAAAATGATACATTCCTATTACGCTTGAATTTTGTTCTCATGATGTAAGGGTTGCATGCATTTTACGGGAGTACTTTCATCAGTTTGGTTCGTTGGGGTTGAATTTTTATATAACAAACATCTAGGTGGGTGGAATGCTCGTGTTTAATATTTCGGAATGGATTTTTGGAAGCTGGGATAGCAGACTTAAACTACCCACACACCTGCATGAGTCACTCGACGTCTGCAATTTTGAACGACCAGGACACCAGATACCAGTCTTCCAGCATTTTTCTACCCTCCGATCCGAACACACACGCTCTCCAATTACTAGGTCCACGTCCATTCCCGGGTACCGGAACGACAGACAACAAACACCGGGATTCGGTCCAAACCGAATAATCAATACACCTCTCTCAACTTGATGGGATTCTCGTTTCAGCGACGCTGATCTATTGCATTGTATTTCTGCAGATCATTCCATGGACGAAATTGCTCTCAAAAATTGTATTACAACTTGTAGGAACTCTGATATTAAAAATATTTCTGTCTAAATTCGTCCAAGCAGTTTCAAAAGTTAACACAAATCTCTATCTCAGGTACTTTTGTGCGAGCCGTGAATCGAGTCTTCATTGCGACTGTTATCTCAAACATTGCTTACAGTCACTACATAAAATCGTCATTTGTCAAATTCTCAAACGTAATTTCGTGGAAATGATATACGATTTTCCTTTGTATCAGCATTTTGGCTCAACCGGTCGTTAACTTGTTGGACGGACTTCAAGTCAATAACAAGTGGAGACCGGTATCAAATTATTTAAAAAATACAAGCCTATACTTTTGTCCTGATTTTCACTAGTTCGGCTGCAGCGGATATGAACGATTTTTAAGTATAAAACAATCATATTATGTAGAGCTATTACAAAATATGAACGGGTCATCAAATATATTCAATTCTGGACGATTGTTTTCTAGCGCTTACCCCTGTATGGCCTATTGGAATGCGTTGCCTTTAAGCGCATCAAATATAATTTTAATCTTCGGAGGGATTGAATTGTTACGCTGAGGCCAACTATGAAAAATATTGTCTTTGTTATTCGTCGGTTTAAATTTGCTGATCACGCTACCTGACCGTCTTAACTCTAGCTCAGCACTCGTCGTCAATTTCTTTTCATTCTTCCGAAAGTTTTGAATTTGCAAAATATCTAAAGATGCGGAAACTAAAATGTAACAATCATAAGCGGAGTAGAATAGGTTGAAAATGAACTTTAAGGCCAAAATAAGCCGATTGTGGGCTTCCACTTTTCTCAAGTTCTCTTGGTTCTTTACCCTCGAGTGAATAAATTGTTCCAAAATCAGATTTCGAGCTCAGGAACTCAAGTGCTGTGCAAAAGTTTTCCGTCGCGTCCTCGTACTTATATTCTTTACGTTTTATTTGGAAAGACAGTGCGTATCACCAGAGTTTATTTATTTTTGTTCCTAAAACGAAAAGCTCTTTTCACGAGCTTGGGTCGAGTGCAAAGACATCAAAAGGATTTTAGGTCGTGGTGGAATCATACAACGCGTTCCGCTCAATCTCTATATCGAAAATACCGTATGGTTTTATAAAGTTCGGGTGCTGGCGCATCAGATGAAACCCGGGTAGTGCTAGCGCATTGCAGCCTAGTCAGTAATCAAATCATATCAGTAATGTTCATAAAATACTTCATTTTTCCCCATTCTCTCATCTCTACTCTATTCGTTCCTGGAGTGACAAACATTGATTTTAGTTTCCTGATTCAATTTCCCAGACCCAAGTGTAATGTAGTGATACTGGAAACAGTCATCTTCTTCCTAAAGTAATTATATTTGATTCCGTTCAAATTCCCCAAATTCTTGGCAGCGGGACCTAAATGCTATTATTCCACATTCTTTCCTATCCCACATTCCTTCGACTCGACACTTCATCTAACAGAATGACTCTTACGTGAGTACATAAAATAATGCAAGCCGGGAAAATGATTACAATTTTTATCAAAAAATCCAATCAAAACGGAAATGAACGGAACAGAGCATTTTTCCTTATAGTCGGTCTATCAAGTCCAGAAATTGTTCACATTTGGTCCCCAAACATAGCCGCTCGGCTACATTTTCGTAATTCTTGAAAGGTGACAAGTCTCCGATTATGACCACAATTTGTTTACTACCGAATAGAATTCTTTCTTCCTTTACACTTATTAATTGACATTCGGACGTCCGTGCGTCGCGCACCGCAAATACGTTCATGGGAAAACTTCATCGCCATTTTGTTTGTAGAGAAAGTGTTAA
>JAQFYE010000623.1:0-32402 GCA_034694305.1 Protaphorura glebata
CTCAGCATGGGGAATGCGTTCAAAAATTTGCGCCCAAAATTTCGTGTTTTCAAGGATAAAAGATCAGAGTCTATATAACCCCAGATCGTTTCGCCGTGGAGAGCTCCTCCCTTAGACTAACAATGTTATAGTGGTTTGGTGGTTGCCTTAAGAGAATTTCTCCACTACTTAGTCCTCCCTGACTACCTCCCTTGGCCAACTGTGAAGCAACACGATCTCTACGAAAAAATGTACGTTATGACAAATGTCCATTGCACTGTGAGATTTTTGTTCTCTATTAATTTCTGTGTTTCCAAAAGTAAATTCTCCTCGAAAAAAAGTAACCATGTCTTCGGGTCATTTCGACCCTAAAATGGGCGACCAAAGAAAAATTCCAAAGCTCGTCGAACTGGTTAAGATTTGTCTTTAAGTTACAAATTTCTGTTATTTACTTAGATTGCATGCAATGTCTTCACTCACAATTAACGCTTTGCAATTGTTTCTAACGTTAGGGGTGTCAGAGTTATTTCTTTTGTGGAGAAAGTTACTACATTTTTGGGGTTGAACTGAACCAAGGAAAAATTATTATTTTGCAACCATCAACCATCTAATACTACTATAATAATACTTCCTAAGTGTAGTAATTATCGAGAAAAGTACACAAAAACATCAGTTTTTCGCTAGTCCTATTTAGGTAATATTGTACAAACAAAATAAATCCAAACTAAATATAATTTGTATTCCGTGTCCTTTGGGCAATCTTTGTATGGAAGTCGGTGATTGAATAAATTCGTTTATTTTGATATTCAAAAAAAAATTGGTTAGATACTTAGAACAAACGTCAATTGTCCATAATCTATGTAATGACAATGACCGAAAGTCGAAACTATTCCTTTTTTTAGAGAATGACGGTCGTTTCGTTATTCATGAATCCTTACTCAAATTACAATTTTCTATATAGATTAGTCACAATTTAGAGTCGTACTGTCTCTTCAGATATGAACATAAACATGGGTCAGATTTCTGAGCTAGAAATGACTGGTTCAAAATCATCCGAAGTTTCATAAGTAAAAGTAGTCTGCGGATATTATGTTGGGATCATCTGTAGTCTATTCGAGGAATTGAGCTAGGTTACCTGCATAAAACAAGAAAATAGTAGATCTCAAGTTTTACCACTCTGCCAGCCAATTATGCTGATGTTCACTTTCGATGGAAATAGAGAGCCCGCGTCGCGTCGCTATGATATTACCCGGTTATATTAGTTGTCTTAATGTAATGTAATCAATCTTTATTAGACGATCCTTCTATTATTTGCTATACCGGCGCAGGTCAAATTGAAATGTCCGGTTCACGTTCCACGATATAATACCCTATTTACGCTATACCCTACGTAACTTATAATACACGATGTGACCATTTCCGTACAACGAATAACGACTAAAATCTCATCTGGTACTTCCTGGTACACCTGGGGATTACCTCCCGAGAACTAAATAGAACAGCAACCTACGCCAGTGAAAGGATAAACACACTACCATGACCTTTGGATTTGAATAAAATTGTAGATGTCCATTAATGTGTGTACCAAAAATTATTGCGATACATTAATGCGATAATTTTCATACCAATTGAGGTATCCTCGCACGAGTAAATTTCAAATCGTCTGCCGAAATTCCCGACTTTCTTGGCAGTATCTCCATAAAATTGGTTAAAAGATTCAAAGGGTCCCATTCCCCACTGTAAAACCTGAAAAATCATGTGTTAAAAGTGCACGCCAAATCTTTCAATTTACATAAATTTCACGTTAATGTTGACAGGTCACAAGTGCCTACCATTCCAAACTTTTTGAAAATGTTCAGAATAATTGCTTTTTCAAAATTTTGGGGCTGGAAAGATTCAAGTAGTCAATATTTAGGGCTGGGAATATTTACGAATGTGCTTAAGAAATAGTCAATATTTTGAGTGAAAACCGATTTTGAATTTATTCAAAAGTAATACATATCACTGACGCGAAATAAAAAAGAAAACGTGTGTAGGGAGGGTTCCATCCCAACGACAGGTAATGCAAAGAGATTTCCGGCGTTAGAGGACGATTGAAATTTCACTAGAAAGTTAATTTTAAACAAAATACAAAATAGACTCTTCTGTTACAGTGATTATTTTCCTGTAACGCCTCATAGCTTATAATTCACATACTGGCGTTACTAATTTGATTGAAAACAAATTACGATTATAATGTAGAATTCGCGTTTAGTGGTAAGGAAATATGCGTTGGATTGATTGTATTGCCTGGTGTTTCGTATCACATTGTAAATTTTTTTTTTTCATTTTCGAACCTATACGGCCCTGCCGAATTCATTGTAATTTGTAATTTTGTACCCAACAAGAGACGAGCCAGAAGTGTGCACTTAACCAACTTAGCTGTAATTTATTTAACTGATGCTAAACAGTTGGGTCTGTTTATTTGTAATTCCATGAATGTATGGTCCGAATATTGATAGCAATTTATTCTGAAATTATCAGAACTAAATTGTAAAGCGTCGAACCGATACCATGTTGTTCTTGTTTGAAAAATCAGAGTCTTTCTGGCACATTCCTCACATCAGTAGACCGTAGTAAACTGCTATGGTCACTGCTCTACCCGTGCTCTACTTTAGACTAAGATGCTACTTCTCTACAATCTTGCTGCAATTTTAATATTAGATGAGTGCAATACTTTATATTAGCCGGTATAAGCCTAAGTCACCTCGTCGTATCATTAATACTAATACAGTGAACAATGACTACCTTTTCGCAGATCTTGATCCGTGATAGATACACTCATTAGTGTAAAATACTACTTTAGCTTACCGTAAATGACCGGTTAAAAACCTGGAGTCTTATACAAGCCTTTGAGACTTAGGGGCACGAGGAGGTATACTTGTATCAGTTCGATAAATTTACTTAATTACAGCCTTGGTCATTAAATACGGGTGGAATTAGTTCAGGACGTCGTCTTCAGCTAGCCGGCGTGACTAACAAATGATTTGAATTAAATTAATTTTATTTACAAATCTAATCGGTTATAAAATAAATTTGACGAATATCAAGGTACACAATAGAGCTAGACAAACTGTCTTTATTTGTTATTACAGTAACTCATCGACGGTCTTATCATTTATTCTTATTTTGAGGCTTATATTTCCGGTTTGCAAAATTGATGCATAATTTCTGTAATTTCGCTTGAAGGTTCCTCACTTTTTTATTTCTTGTCGGTTTCTCCTGATCTTTCAATGATGGATGAAAGCATTGAACCACGACGTCAGATCTATCGTCATAACAGCACCCAAGATTTACACAATCGTCTTTGGATGGACTAGGGGTTTGTCCGCATTTCACTTTTTCTTCTTCTTTGACATTTTCGCAAAAGAGAGCAGTATATAGAGATGTTCTCAACTGTCGACAGAGCTCCTTCCTTGGAGCGCGATTATTATTCTCGCGTCTCCAAACGTGTTTCGTTCCTCCGTCTGGATCGGCACCTGTAAATTCAAAACCGCAATGAAATAATAATAACCTAATCAACACGACCACCTGAACTGGGCGGCCACACCTCCCTCCCCGTACATTGTTATATTTCCTGTAAATAGCACTACCGAATCACTCGGACTGACAATGGCAAATTTTTTAACAGCTAAGCCTGAAAAAACGGATAAAAAACTATTATCCATTCATTAAACCAATTTTTAATTTTACCTTCCAATGAAGAAAGAAAAGGTGCGACCACCAGCACCACGAGGATTAATTTGAGCATTTTCAGATTTTACGTCCAACTGCTGTGCGATCAATATATCTTTAGCAAGATTACAAAAAATTCCGGGAACCAGATTCAGTCCGGACTGAACGGGAAACTTTCATGCTACTTTTATACGCCAATTCTCTCGTGATTAATTGTTTACTGATCACTGAAACCAGGGAAGGGATTGTCGATTAATTCCAGATATCCAGACGAACAAATGAATAATTAATTTTAATTAAGATAAAATAATCCTACTTTTATTCTAACTCAGAACAAATGAATAGGGTTTCTCTGACCATATGCCATACTAATGGGATTCGGTTCACTTATCGATTAAGACGAGCATACATAAATAATCGAGCACTAATTTCTGCAGGTCGTACTCAAGTTAAGTTGTTCACTTAATATGCAAACACTTGTCAGACAAAATATGACCATGAAATTTTTGTCTTTTCTCACATCAACCAATTTCATTGACCAGGATTTACTGCGTGTCGCCTGGAAATTGTTAATCAGAATTTATTTTGTCGAATATTCTTTAGTGACTGAGTCTGAGACGATTTACTTTCTTTTGTCATTTCATTACACTCTATGAACGATTCGCCCTGACGGCTAAATTACTAAATTATTAAGTTGATGAAATGTTATCTTTTATTTCTATTCAATACTCCAACAATAACAATATGTCAGTTCAGAATTTTGCTTCTGTCTACAAAAAGTCTTAAGAATACCTGACAAATCCAGGAGTGTCTCCAGACCGGTCCAACAAAATGTTGAAAATTGCATAAAATTATAGCAAAAAAGTTGGCATCGACAGACTTTTCGAAAATAAGTTTTTGGTCCTGCTTTTGTAACAGAGGCCCTACTTTTTGGGGTCTTTGCATGCCGTTTTATACTTAAACGCTCGTCAGTGCCGCTACGCGCATCGGATTTTTAATCCGAACGGCTCCCTAGATCCTTAATAAGATTCTCTACAAAATGCATCTCATTTTTTGGCCGGCTCCCCCAAATTAAGCTTCTGAAAGGGGGGCAAAAGTTATGCGAGACCCTGTACGTAAGAAACGGCTCCAAGGGGAATTTGATTTATCAGTAGGAGTCGCTGATTCCGACTTCTTAACTAGCTACCTTTAAAACTACCTATTTAAAAATTATATAAAATTTACTATCAAATAACAGTTCGAAAATGTGTTTCATTAGACAGAATTTCTGTAAAGTAAACACCAGACTTTGTCCGTCTGAGGAAATATGAACCTCCACATAGCAAAATGACAGGGGACTGCATTTAGCACTAATTTCTGTGAACGGTAATGTACGCTACTTATTATTGTCCTCCTTCACTTCTATTCGGATTTTCGAGTTTGTATAAAGGTGACCATTGACCACCGGTGATAATCAAAGGTCACTACTGCTACGATCGGCGAGATTTATATGGTGACCACATTTATGGCCCACCTTGTACTGAATTTTTATATAGTTTTTCTTTACCAAAACCACACGATGTCACCCCAATGGAATCGAAACCTCTATACAGGGAAACGATAAGGGACTGCCTTCACCTACACTATATTCGATTCATTATTAACAATACTAAAATTGTGCATTATTTATGGTCCACCTTGTAATAAAATTATACACTGTCGACTAGCCCCGAAATTCGAAGACACAGAAGACCGGTTTACCTGCTGATTCCGCCAAAATTTAAACTCAACCTTGGTGGAGCTTGTGGGAGGAGAAGCAAAGTTTGGAGGGAAACTTTTCAAGAACTCAAAAAAGTTTTCAAAAATCAAAATCTATTTCAAAAATTTGGAATTGGACAACGCAGAACTTGTTTGGACGTGTAAATACCGTACAGCTATCAGAGGATTTATTTCCAGGATGACTGGGGTGGAATTGAGTCCACAGGAACTTCAAATTCTTACAAATATAGACAGGTAAATTATTTGAATTGATTTTAATATTATTTATTTTGCACCACTACTAGGGGTTCCTCCTCAGACCAAGTGCAAAATTAACCCAATTCGTTAGAATTATGCGTCTGTATAATATTTTCAATTAAAATAAAAAATAAATATAGTTTTATCATTTATGGTACATTGACTGTTGCTTTCCCCATTCTTGGGGGTATCATCCGTAGGCCAAATGTAAATCAAACCTTGTCTAGTTCTCGTCTCGACGAAAAATATGAGTCGATATTTGTTCTTGGTTTTTTACAAGAACCGTAATGACAAATTTTAGTTATTTAATTGTATTACGTCAGTGTGTTTTTAATTATTAAATATTTAATGTAATAATTTAGTAGTAAAAGATGTAGATACCGATAATTTTGGCAACTATTTTCATTAATTTATAAAATAAATACGACGAGTAGCTCGGCATGGTGAAGGTCACCCTGTTCACTGTTGGTCACCGATGTGAGATGGGATGAATGTTTTTTTAATTGTTACGAATTGGAATTAAGTTCAGTTTTTTAATTAATCTGTTTTGGATTTGTATGTTCCAGTCGGCAGTTTGGCTTTCAAACGCCGGAAACGAAGAGGAATCGTGAGCTTATTGAGCGAGTAAGTACAGAATTCGTAAAAATGAAATTCAAAACAAATATTAGTGTTCCTTGGTCAGATTTGGTTTGTTTCAGTTGTTTTAATCATGCTGGACTTATATTTTGGAAAACATTATTCTAAGGTACATTCAGTTTTAAGCACAGAGCACAGCACTAACACTATTTAGAGATAAAACCATGCTTTTTTTGCGTTTAAATCAATTCGTTTCAGTCATAGTTTCATTGTATTTTGAGATATCTCAATTTAAATTCATTGATTTCAAATACATTTTCAGTTCAAGAATTCTATTACATACATTCTGTAACAATTGGGAGGAGAATTAAATGAAACTCTAGTTGGTTCTCATTTTTCTATTTTTCTCTTCTATTTCCAAAATGCAAAGCAAGCATTCGCTGCAGACTCTGCTCATTGTAGGTGAATGTTTTAAATCAATTTATTTAAAACAAACTAATTCTGACAGACTGATAATATGATAAATCATAAAATTCCGGATGTACTGTGTCCAAGTGATTATTTTGTGAGTAGTGGACTGACTAAATTGTGAAGTCAATACACTATGATGGACAATACAGTAAAATAATTAAATATCACAAAGATTTTAAGCACTTTGATTTAATGCGAAAATCGTTCCTACTATTTATCTAGGCGGTCGCTTACTTGGAGAGATTATGTGTGGAGTCAGCGGAAAATCGAAAAATTAATATTGAACCAAAGACCTATTGTAAAATCGGACATTTTAATCTTCTATTGGAAGATTATGCAAAGGGTAAGTAAATTTTGATTTGACTGGTTTGAATTTTAGTACTTTGGGAAACGAAGTAAGAATTTTACTTCATATATGCTTCACATTTCAGACGATACGCAAAATTCAATTCAAATTATACATGTTCAATTAACATTTCCCAGTTACCAATACGAATTGCAATATTGTCTCAAAATTTTGACTAATCAGTCGTACTTGTTCTATACTTGATATAACCTTTCAGGTTGCGTGTTGACCGTTATTTTTTTAGATGAAATATTCCTATCTTTCGCCTTCCTTGTTTGGAATATGATTGCAATTTAAGTTTGAATTTCAATTAATATTTTAAATTGATCAAATTTACGACAATTTCAGCAAAGTCAGCGTATGAGAAATATTACCAACAAAACAAGGAGACCTTCTGGAAGGATTCACCATTCACTTATGGATTAGGACTCGTCTATTTTCATTACAATGCATTCAATTGGTGAGTTATTTTTTTAATAACTTTACAGCGCGGAATTGGAGGGAGGGGGGGCTAAAAGTTTAAAGAGGATGAGTATTTTTGGTCCGAATGGATTTTACTTCACTGTTATTAGTTCGGTTGGAGTCATTTCCCCATGTCAGATTCGGATAATCTGTAAGAGTTTAGTTTTCGTTATTTTGATAAAGTATTTTTGTTCGGTATGACTTTGTATAGTGAAGTTCAACATTTTTTCAATGCACGATTCACGCGTCTTGAGTAGATTTTAAACTAATTTTAATTTGAAAACAAATATTTTGCATTTTCTTCTGTGCTTTGCGTATTAAGTACTAGGACTCTACGGATCCAAAATAAGGGCAATGCTGTAAATGCAGTAATAAGAAAAAATCCAAAGGGTGATACAATTTATTTTGTAATCGTCCATTTTTGTTTAAATAATCTGGTTTTTATTGACAATCGTAAAATTTTTATTTGTACTTCTTCGACATATCCAAAGTACACTGATTCAGAGGTAGAGAAGCATCAATTTCAAAATTAGAATTACAGACGAATTAAATTACAACTGTCTAAATTCTATTGACTTGATTGTGATATTTTTCTCGTTCGAAATGCATGCTATGTTAGATCTACAAGGATAATTTAATCTGCAATTACGATAGTTGTAAGGAATAGGCATATAATTATTTGTATGGATGATTGTAAAATCGGATAGGTTATGTCTATTTTAGATTCATATAATAGTTGGCGAGAATTAGAGGATTAATATCAATTCTTGTTAGTTAGTATTTTTGTCAGTAAAGGGAATTAATTTTTTCCGTTCGTAGTTTGTACTATCGTTTTGTTTTTGTTCATTCAAACCTTACAGTGAGCTTTTCTAGCTTGCGCACTGGTTTTTTTCTTGTCCGCAACATTCATATTCCGTTTCTTGAAACAAGTGCTAAGTTAAGCTTTTTTTAAAAAGTGTATCGAAAACTGTAGATCAGGATACCACTGCACTAGGTTTTAGAGAACAGCGCCCAGTACTTACGGGAGAAAGTTGGTCGCTGAATTTGGCTGAATTTTTTGTGTTAGTTACCCCTTGACCTCCAAGATAGCTCATATAACCTTCTACCCTGGAAGGTGTAACTGTTTGGTCGCTCGAAATACACGGGCGAAGTGCATACTCGGAGGTCGTGAGGGTACGTGGCCCTAACCCTCGTATTTCTGGCGGCCAAACCGCTAAGTCACGTTCACAAATTTGTTCCGACAGTAAAGTCATTATCCATTGTACATTTTGCAGTAAGTACTGAGAGCGAAGTGTCCTTTGTTCAAGAGGTCAATAGTTAAAACAATGTCAATAAGTTCAGTCAAATCCAACTGGCCATCCATTTCCTTTACTATGTAATACAATCAACAGAAACAAAGAAATCACAACTGAGAGTTTTTTTTTTAAATTATAAGATATATTTTTGTTTTTGTACGTGGCGTAAAATTTCTTATTAAATAATTTTAATTTCGTACCAGATAAGAATTTGGAATGGAATAGAATATGGGCAGTGCAGAACCGGCCGCACAAGTTAGGTGGCCTTATTCAAATGTTTGTCTATGTAGGGAAAACTATTTTGAAGAACGTAGATGCTTTACTGTACCCATTACTCTATTATGACTTATGACGCTGGACACAACAGTATAAGTTCGCTTACGCCGCTTTTAGAACCTAATTTAAGAGTATTTACATAGAATCAATGCATATTTTTAAAAATCTTATCTGTTTGGGTAAAAATTCATTCCGTCAGTCGACTTAAAAAAACGATGCCACAAACCTGCAATTTGTATTTTGGCTAAGATGATCTCAGTTTGTCAGTAGTATTTTTTAAAATTAGAAAATAAAGTTATATTAAGCTGCTAAAGTCTGGGGAAGTAACATGTTTTTGATGGGTTGTGTTGCGTTAGTTTTTTTGACAAATGTTACGTAAATGTGTGAGTGAATGTTTGCGTTTTGAATTATTAGTTCGATTCTGATTTTCCGTATGATTCCATGTCGGAATTTTGTAATGAAATCAATTATTTTATTGGGATTATGTTCTGCGCGGTGACATTACTCAATATATATTATTGTTTCTTTAAATATAGAATTGACTTTTGCTCGATATTTTATAAGGTAGAGTTCTCCAACCCTGCTTTCTTGCAACAAGTTTTCAAACTGAGTTCTAGTATAAATTGCATGGTCTCTGTTGATTTCGAGTTCGTTTTGAAAATACTATTAAAAGCTAAATAGTGTAAATGTTTTTACAGGTTATATCGCCGTGATTGAGTGGTTAGTTCATTGTTTTGTAATTAAAATCAAAATCTTAATAAGCCCGACATGGCAAGAAAACGATTTTACAGATTATTCAACTTAGAGCCGTTTATCAATAAATTAAGTCATCAATTTGGAATTAATTAATTAGAAGTTAGTGTAATATTGTTTCGAGTTATCGCATGAAATGTGTTCAGCATTGTCAGAAGGCGAGGTTAATGTCACTCATGAAGACTAAGTTTGTACCTATTTTCTATTGTGGTTAATAGAAAATTAGGTCTTGAATTGTAATTTTTATTTTCGGTGACGATTTGTCAACAATATTTACTGTCAGCGTCAGGCCAATTTGTTGTAAGTTTTGTTCTTGTTAAATCAAAGTCAATGAACGTAATTATGATTATTGCTAATGTTGAGAAAGTTTATTTTCCTCCATGCAGAGTTAAACATTATTTATGAATATTAGGAGTAAATCATTACGAAAATGTGTCCTTTAAGTATTTTTAAATTTTTTGGTTCGTACTTTTCCGAAACCAGAGAATGTAATGCGAATCTGACTTGTAACTTTTAACAATCTTGCTATACTGCCTGTCAACTTTTTGTAATTTGCGCTTTAAGGCTTGTAATATTTTTATTGTTTGTGACTTCGATGCTTTTTCAGAATATTCCGCTTCAACTAATTAAGAATTCTTTCTAATACTCTACATATATCAATAGTTTCACTTTAAACTGTGAATTATTCCGTGTAACAGTGAATCGTTGTTATTTCTTATTTAGCGGAATTTTGTTGTCGTTTTGACTTGATTATGTGGACCAAGTCAAGAAATATAGCCGACTTAGGATTTCTGAATACTTTGTCTTGCCTGGTGTTCTTGGTACAGGTTTTTAGTGTAACTTTCGAGTTTTAATTTCCATTTCGGGTGCAAATTATATTTACAATCCGATTTTCCTTTAAATTTTCAGAATTATTTACAACTTAATATTAATCGCTACTTCAAAATTTTCTTACAATTTTTAAAGAAAGAAAGAAAAGATTGCGGTGAAACGTACTTAGAGCGGCATGGTTTTTAGAAAAAAATATATTCTTAATTCAAGTCAGACTTAAATTTAATTAAAGGAAATCTCTCCTTTCGATTTGACCAAAAATATATATTTTTAAATTTAGTTAAATAGATTATTTTTTCTTCAAATCGAATTTTGTATTTGAAAGATACAATTTTTTTTTCATTTTGATTGGGAAACAGGGTTTTCAAATCGTATTTTCGTCAAACCAAATTTCACTGTTGAATTTCCAAAAGAGACGGCAATAAGTTCAGCTTCTGTAATTCATGTTGTCTAACTTAAGTTTCGTTTTGAATGTACGACTGTACACATAATGCTGTTTCTCTTGTTCAGTTATAGTGGTACCGTCGTAAATCATTAGAAGGGATAAAATTGAGTTTAATTGGATAACTATTTGCGAAGTTAATTTCTTTCCAACCTTTCCCAACCAGGCATGGCTTGGTTGTTACATTGTAGCGATTTATCTTAATGAAGTGAGTTTCATGATAAGGAGTTCTGATTTCCAATTTTCAATTATATTCCTAACTATTAGTTTATTCGACTTATAAATTAGTTAATTGTGGTACAAAACGGGCACTTAAGCACGTCAATCTCAAATTGTCAAACATTATATTTGTACATATTTTATGGACGTTTTAAGTTGAAAGTTAAGTTTTGACGTCATTGTTTTAGTGTAATTATTATTTCCTTTAGTTTTTTATTTATTATCGTGAAAAATTTCAGTTTGCACTATCGTCAACATTCGTGCCGTTACTATTTGTGTATGAGAAATTTGAAACTTTTATTAATTAGCAAATTATGGTTCCTCTTTCCAGCCGAACAACCGAGGGTACCAATCAAAAGCACTACTGTGATCTTAAAAATACAAATTTGTATTCGGACATCTTCGAGTATTCCAAGTTTTGTGACTGGAATTTAACCAACTTTCAGCCGAGACTGAAGGTTTGTTTCTAATAGTTTGAAGTATTTTCAATTTTACACATGGCGTACGTTCATGAAATGGATTTCGCATTTGAATTATTTAATTAATTTTAATCGTGTTTCGAATTAAAATTCGATAGCAATATATCGGGACTTCGGGACCGGTGTTTGCCTTCAAGAATTTTTCCCACTTGAGTTTTCCTATACTTCTAATGCTAGGAGTTCATTTCCAAGGAAAAATGGAATGCAACCTATATGGATAAAGCATGTAGCGATGTTTGACCATGTATTTCGGTGAACATCAATTAAAATGTGTATCTATTATTTTAATTGTTTAAAAACTAGTTTATTTGATTTATGTGTATCTGAAGATAGCCTGATTTCCTACTATTGTCTTATTGTTTATTTATGGTATTTATTTATTAGTGAATTTATTATGTGTTTGATAAATTTTAGAGCTATAAACAGTTTGACCTAAATTACATCCTGGTTGTAGTTAGGATTACGATTCATGACCTTAGTTAAACAAATAATATGTTGATTTATCACTTTTCCTTCGACCATCTCTGACTCTTCTGTTACATATATTATGAGACCGGAGATAGAATGTGATTAATAAATATGCCGACTTGACATGACTCATATTCAAGGAATCTCACTCGAGCCGGACTATCCATCCATTAGATTTGTCACACGCACAACAATCGTCATCATTTTGTCTCGAAACAGCCTTGTGTGTGGAATAGGTTCAACTTTAACACTTACAGGGTGGTTCAGAACCATTTACTCCTTACCTCTGTTATTTTCAGAATTTAACCACCATGTGAATAGTTTTAATTCAAACAGTCTTCTGAACTATCCGGTACGTGTATTTTTACGGATGTAGTCGATTTAGTCACACTGTTATACTTGTATTTTGTTGTAAGATGCACTATTTACATCAGAATTTTTTTCTACACGAATGCGATATGAACCACCTTCTGAAATATTTTGTTACTAGAATTCTGCTAGCTGAAGAGTCGTTATATGAACCACCCTGTGCTTGCATTTTGTTTTTGGAAGCCTTGATAAGCCACTCTGCATTTTTGTGAGAATCTGTGGCTTTTTTTCCACCCTTTATTCACATTTTACAATTAAGGTGACGTGACCAATTTGTAAATGCAACAAAACCCTACTCATGCATTTCAGTGCAACAATGCAATACAATATTAGCCACCCTGTACATGCAAATGCAAGGAGACAAAGAGCGTGTAATCTTAGCGCGCTAATAATAATAAACAAAAATTTGAAGATTTTAGTACTTAACCACCCTGTATATACATTTAAGTTTTTGTGCAACAAAACAATATAAACCACCCTGTAAGGGCGTACATTTTTATGTAATCTTAGCTAATAAATATAAACATAAAACAAGAGTTTATTGAAACCGTCCCATTTAAGTCGGACAAAACAGTATGAACCACCCTGTACCTACATTTTAGGTGAAAGAGCGTAACAGAAAAACGCAAGGGGTACACTTTTATGTAATCTTAGCTAGTAATGATAAACAAAAAATTTAAAAGGCTACACGGGATGGTCGTATATTATTACATTTTATTTTTTAAAACTTGCCAAATGATTTTGTGAACCCTTTCTGTACATTTTGTACGTTGGAGAAAGCGTCAAGTGACTATGAAATGACCTGAATCTCTTTGACAAGGGAAATATGTGTGGTGTTGTTGAATTTCCTGAGTGAAGATCGGTTCGTTCACCCGATCCTCTCTCTTCCCCACCACCCCCCAATTTGGATTTTGGAATCCGGTACATGAGGAAGGAAATGAACTCTTCTTCCCAAAACTACTTCAATCCTTTACTTTTTTTTATCCATTCTGCCTGGATCGGAACGGAACATATATCCACGGTGGATGCACGCACGCACTTCCCCCCTCTCGTCACTATGACCCCTCTCCCTTTCATTTCATTTACCAAGTTGCCAGGCTGGGGGGTTCTTATACGTACATTGACGAAAAAGAGGATTCCGACTATATACGGTTTTTACCAGGACCGTAACTGTTAGGGGGCAAGAGGGCACGGTGTCAGTTCGCCAATTGTATTAGATGGCTGTTTTAAAAATTACAGGAAAAATTGAATTAGAATGACAGCTCTTGTTTCGATTTAATATTATTTAATGCTGAAAATTTCAAAGCGCCTTCTATTTTAGGATTCTTGAAGGTGTCGTTCCAATAAGATTTTTACGGTACACTTACACATATCAATTGTTATTGACAGTAGTCCTGGTCGTAAGGCATGGTCTTAAAAAATTGGCTTGCTTTTTTTTTTGCCGAGGGAAGGTACCTCTGGTATTAGTAGGAAATTGAAAGATGTGGAGACTGACTTCCTATGGCAAGTCTAGCCCAGGGTAGGGTAGCACCCCCCAACATAGAGATGTGGTACGGACAACTTGTGCAAAACAGAACCAGGCATTAAAATAATTGACATTCGTCGAAAGCAAGGGTCGCAGAAATTGGGTTAGTTTCCATTTCTGGATATCGAAAGTACCCATAGCAGTAGGGTGAAATTTAATTTTGCAGACTGAGATCCTATGTCCCCTACGATTGGCCCTCTGACTTAATAATGACAATTTGTGCAAGTTCCATACCAAACCGAGCTTAATTGGCAGGCAGTTTAATGTACTCTCATCAACTAACATTCACCGTAAGCAGTAATCAAACATTGTCTTCCCGACGGATTGAATCCTCACCAAATAGGGCGGGAAGCAGATCCATTATGCTTCGCACTGGTTAATGGCTTTTGAAGACTTCTGAAGCACGAACTTTTTTTTGTATTTCCTTATCAGTGCATTGTCAAAATATTGCTGTCGACTCCCGAGTTACATTTTTACAAGTCGCACAAATCTTTGAGTTTTTGTCCATTTGGATTCATTTCACAAAATGTGAAAATTAAAACAAATTCTGCGTTCTCATTACAGTACAAATTCCGTGGTTCATAATTTAACGGTTTAACGGTAGTTGATTGAAAATTCATTCCCGAGAAATTATCTCAATAAGACTAGTTTATTCAAATTCCTCTCTGAATATTTTTTTATTTAGCATATTAGCAAGGAATTAGAAAAGTTACAAACGTAATCCAAAATTTTTTGGAGTCCAATCCGTTATGCCTTGAGCTTTGTTTTGACTATTTCAAATAATTACATCGAAATGTTCCAAGATTATAATTACAAAAAAATTGTGTGCCAAAAATTCATAGAATATTTTGTTAACGACACAAATCTACATAGACATGTGGAAATGTACAGATGGTTGTTTACTTTAGTTTTTCTGTAATAAATTTAAGTCATAAACATTGCCCAGGAATTACATAATCTTATAATCCGTTTTCTGGAGAACAGTTACTCATCATTGGCATTCATATTTTCTTGTTAACAAAAAGGTCACAATGTTTGAAATAATGTCATGGTTAATTCCAAAAATTTCTTTAGGACTAGCCTTCCCTCGAAATATTTACAACCGTGAGTAGTTACGCCTCTGGTTATTACGAAATTTAGCCAGCCCATTCTGAAATGAAATACCAAGTTGCATCTGCTCCTGCACTCTTGACTACACCACTGCCTTACGAGGAACACTTTTCCTCCGTTCCCAAAACAAAACCCCATTGTGTTCATCACTACTACTATCCATGATTTTTTATTTATTATAAAATAATAATAAATACAAATTTTGGTACAAAAGTACAAAACTGCGTACGAACGGAAGGATTGTGTGTAATTGTAATTGTGTTCAAAAAAAATAAATCGAATTGTGCTGTGCTGTGCGGTGCGGTTGTGTGGCGGGGGCGGCCTTAAAAGGAATTAATAAATTAAGAACAGGTACGATTATGAGTTTATTCAAAAATATTATGAAGTTTGTTGACCAGAGGCAGATGGTTAGTGTGCGTGAATGTTTGTTTGTTTGTCCGTGGTATACTTTGAGGGTATACTTCTGAAGGTACGACGGGCATGAGTTCGAGGCCTATGACGTCCGTCGTCATCGGTTTGGTTTCATTTGTGTACACATGGCATGGCAATGTGTCTTGGGGTGTTAGAGAAATTAGGATGATCGTAATTGTCAAAATTTTGACTAGGAATGCAATTTTAGCAAAATAACTTATCAAAAGACAACTCTGACAGTTGACAGCAGATTCAGATAATAAATCAGATTCTAATGAATTTACCATAAGAGATTTTACAAGTTGGGTAGATTTGATTATCTGATGTGATCATTTTTAATCGGATAATACTCTTCTGCAGTTTATTCATACTGGTAGGGGTACCTCCGCTAGTTTAGATCTGGTTTCACCGGTGTTTGAGTTAGGCAGGGCTAGAACTGTTCAAATTTTAAATTGGTATCGTCCTACACTGAAAAATCAGAGAATTTAAATTCTTTCAGGTGGTTTGAAAATTCGATATCCAAAATTGGTTGTCCTTTTGCATCAAATATTTATGAACCGTCTTTTTATGTCTTTTTGTGGTCAGATTTTGAGTTGTAAATACTGAGTTTAAATCTGTGGTTTTTTCTCATTTGTTGTATTATCTGAAATCTGATCAAGTTTGACCATTTTTCATCCTGTAGGCTCCAGTGTATGATGTTTCGGGAAAAGCGTGTTGCACATTTTTGTCCTTGTCCTCGGTCTTGTTTTTGAATAATAGTTTGCCGATGCCCTCATTTTTTATCGATCTTGACTATTGACTGGGGACACGGTGGGTTTTTCTTATTGAGAAATTACTTCGTTGTTTACTTTTTCTAGCTGAAACCGGAGGTCGGCAAACAATGCTTCGTTGGTTGTCAAATAATTTAAATTTACCCTCAATTCTTCTCGGACGACATGAATTTAAAAGAATTCTGAGTTTACATAAGGCTACTGAAACCGAATAGACTCTCTGTCCGGTTCGTTCCTGAATAACATTTTACATTTAGATATAATTGAAACTAACTTAAATTAGCATAATAATGTAATCAGTATCTTCTGAAATGCAAGTAACCTCACAAACTAAGTCAGCAATTTTCACCGGCATGGTCAATTTGGACCTAATAATAATATTATAACATTCGACGTAATTAGGAAGATTTGTCAGTCTTTCGTGTATAGTGGGAAAATCGATTCGATTGTCTCCAACCTTCTTCAATGTGTCATATTTGGTTTAGAGAGGTAATTTCTCCAGTGGAGTTTTTCTACTATTAGGGGTACCACCTCTGTGCGAAATAGAAGGCGCCCAAATGTGTAAGCTAATGTATGCTGCAATTACGTGGATTACGAATGTTAATTGCAGTGTAGATGTGAGTTGGGCTTTCTCCCTCCTAGCAATAGACGATAAGCCATCATTTGACTAAGAATTTGTGATCGTAACTCATAAGTGTTTTTATATTCTATAATTTGGTGGTTTGGCCTGTCTCGTTGCCTGTCACATATATTCTTAGTGTTTGAACGTAGACCGAAGAGGATTGTGGTCCTGGGATGCTGCGTGTGCTAGCTGTAGAGATGAGGTTTTTGGATGGAGATGTGTAGAGACAGATAAAGGAATTGATAGGACCCGTTCGGTTGGTCTGGTACGTTCACGTTGGAATACATTGGAAGGGGGATTTAAAATGAAGAAACGGGACTCTTTATTTTGAAAGACGATGTTGATGTTGGTGGTGGGGAAATGGAAGGAAGGGAGAGGGGGGAAATGGTTGGTTCATTTCATGGTTTTGGTCGGTTCCGGAATCCGGACCGGTTTTTCAATGGAATGGACCATTTAGAAACAAACCTCTTTGCTTTTGCTTTGTTTTGTGGAGAAAACAAAAGAAGAGAAGAAGCAGAAGCAGAAGCTTCAAACTGTCTTGTCCTGTCTTGCTTTATTTGTCTTTCCTTGGATTTATGAATGAGAAGAATTTGAAGTGAAGTATGAGAATGAGATCTGATACAGTTGAGATTATAATGGGTTCTTCAGTTGGAGAGTCTATTTTGATTTTATCTTGAAAATTTAAAGAGCCAATTAAAATTAATAATTTATATGCTCTTAAAGTCAGCCTTTTACTATATTGTGGGTTCAATACCTGTGGCACGCATGGCTTTTGATTTTCCATCACTGGAATTTTTTCTTGTACCTTAAGTTCATTGGAGTGAGTTGAATTTTTAACGCGTTTTCTTTATTTTTTAATCGGAAATCGAATTATAATTTGAAACATATTACTATTTCGGTACAGAAACTTCAATTAGGTGGATTTGTACTTTGTACAGTTACTCTTTTGAATCACAATTGAGTAACCATTTATATTCAAACCACACACGCACTTGAGGCTTAGGGAAACATTTGTTATGACAGGTGGATTGCGAGTAGTTTTTTTTTGTGTGAATCATAATTACTATAATACATGGAATCGTAAATAATTCCAGGAATCACTTCAATTTCAAATGAATCAACTACAGTGAAACTGAAACTTACACCCATGAGTTCTCCCACGTTATTGTCAAATATGAGGTTTCCATTCATCGTGGTTTTTTCCTACTACTAGGGGTACCTTCTCTAAGGCAACTGCAGATGAATCTAAATAATATGCGATAATGTTTGACCCGTCCTTATGACTAATGTAATTTTGCGTGTACATGATTTTCTGGTATTGCCATTGTGGTCTAGAATTTCAGAATAAGCTGTTGTCTATATTCGGACCCAATTTTGAAAACCTGTCGCTCGTCACTTTTCGTTGTAACTTTAAGCCTCAGTGGTTTAATTAGTGAGGTTGATGATCCGAGACGAAGTGAGTATCCCATAATCCCTTTTGTTCTTTGTCCTAAACGAAAAAGAATCGAATTTTAGTTTGAGGGGATTGAAGGAAAGGGAAGAATGATTTACAATGAGTACGTAGAATTTAGAATTGGTTTGGGTGCCTGTTTATTGTTAAAATCTGATGCCTGGATTGCATGTGTGGATGTGTCGGGAGATAAGAGATTTTTGATCATTTTGTTTTGTGCACCCTGAAGGGATAGCTTCCAGTTCATCTCAAGGGACCTTGCGTGCACGGTCCACACGCCATCCCATACCGTGATGACCCTTCTCCTAATTTTTATATCCATCCTTCTTTTCATCCTTCCTTCCTGCCATATGTTCTCATAGTTTACCGGATTTGTGTATGTTATCGTCAATTTTATTAGAGGTGGTCTCCTCGATTTATTTTCGCATAGTTCAATGACATATGCCACGGTGACTTTGTATGGTCTAGGAGTGTTGTTTAAATCGGCATAAGCGAAATGTGTCTGTATCGAAAGGCAATCAACCGAGGTATTTGTGAATGTATTTCCGATACAAATAATTAGCTTATATTTGAAAGAAGGAAGCAATTTTGGTACTGGTGTGGTTGGAATATTGTTTGCATTGGCATTCAATTTTATTCATATTGGTATACATACATATTGGTTGATTGTCTTACAATATATTCGTGACACTGTGGATAATATTTAAAGTAATATTCGTGCTTTGAATTTGAGTATAGCTGTGCAAATCGAATTCCTGCAACTTTGGTGAAGAAATGCCCGGTCCATCGAATTGTCTTTAACATATGAATAAAATATTTTGTTTAGACTCCTGGTTACTGGTTAGGGTTTAAAAGTAGGGTCGTTTTGAAGAGAAGAGACACGAAGTGAGTATTGTTTACTGGTGAACCCGTTGGAGGTTCTGATAAAAGCCCTTAGCGTGCAGACACAATACACTTATTGAACAAATGTGAATACATGGATTTATTTATGAGGCTACCCTAGTTTTTGGGATTTTTGGCCTACGTGCGGGTGAGGACGGGATTAATGGTGGTCGCTCTGGAAGACTGGATCGTTTCGTACTATAGTTTAAGTTGAGGGTCAATGTAATATAATATTGAGTAAGGGTCCCGGGAGAAGAATATATAGGGATGGTACGAATCAGGAAATCGGGTAGTTAGAACTGCGGAACGCTCTACAGGGTCATTCATAAATGTTTCCCCTGCAAGGTGTATCCGAAATTGGGAAATTCTGTAATTCACACCGGTTAGTTAATATTTGCCACTTTTTTTGTGTGCAGAGGATGGGGTATCCTTCCATTTAGCTTAGGGATGGTACCTCCACTCTCTAAGAAGAAATTAGGGTGCTAGGAGATATATGAACCACCCTGTTTATTTCCAACAAGTTGGGATGGCTATAAAAACAGTGCAGTGATTTGAATCGTTAGTTTTATTGTAGTAAGTGGTTCCTCGAAACTGTCCGAATTTATTGCGCAAGAAGAAAACGGAAAAGATCTTTTTGCTTTCTGTTTTGAGTTGCTGAAAATTGTAAAGACAAATTCAAATGGGGGACGGTTTTCTAAGGCTACCTGCATGTGGGCCCTTTACCTTTCGTCGAAAATGCAAGTGGTGAATTAGAGCAAAAAGGGAATTTCAGTAAGGTACTACGGTAGTGGTGAGTTATTTTTGTTATAAGACCCTTTTAAGCTATGGAGCCCTTTGCCTTTGTGGTAGGTCAAGTACTTGACGGACTTACAGGAGAGACACCTGAGTGAGCTAGAAAAGAGATGGAGTAAGGATAAGGATACTTTACTGAAAAGGGTCTGAGACTGACTGACGTATATAACTGGTCGATGAGTGATGTGTTATTTATTGCTTACTACTGGTCACTACTCAATTAGATTGTAAAATTGGACCTCCGGAATTTTATGATTTAAATTTTCAGTTTTGGGACTCAAATTGCCTCATTTTATTTTATTTCTCTTGACAGTTCGTGTTTGACCATTTCTTTGTTTAAAATTTATGTGAACAAGGGTAGGAATATGATAGTGGCTGTCATATAATGGTACAATGAGGAAAACTGAGTTGTTAAATAAAATTCGAGTTCAGTTCAGTTCGTGGTTTGAAGGCTCAAGTTGAACTTTGCGTGAGTCGTAAGTAGTTGTGCTGTGAATAATTTAATTATAATTAAAAACCTTGACTTATAGTATTTAGCATTATGGCTATGGCTATTTAAAAAAATATTCCTGGTTTATTTATGCTGGAGTGAATTGTAGTTGACCTCCTGCCTGGTTTGTTTGGATAGACGGGCGGAGTGAATTGACCTCGATTTTAATTTTACTCATCTATTTTGTACTGTACTGTTGTGTGTGTACGTAACGTGTTCCCCTATCGGTCCATGAGTTTATTTGGACGTTTGATGAGTGCATAGTCATAAGGAAACCATTTTACATGTCAAAATTGGGTTAAAATTAAAAACAGGCCAATGAGGTCACGTAAGGTGTAATATGGATAAAATAAATTGTAATCTATTGCTATTGCTAGAAATTTTGGAAATTCTGTAACAGATAAAAAGTGATCTGAGTTTTCCGTTTGAAATGAATTCTTTGTCAGAGTCAGAAAGTAGAAAAATTGAGGGTATGGATGGTTTGGTTAGATTTAGAGAAATGAGTGCGAGTGGCGAGTAACTAACTGAACAACATATGTTTAATCATAATTGCGTCATTTGAGTCATAAAACTGATATGAGGGCAAAGGAGATAGAGATAACGATGTGCCTATAATCTTGTGTAGACGACACCGATTTGATTTAGTTAAATGTTTGGATTGAATGACTCTGCTTATGCGGAGACGGAAATATTACTAATATTTCTACCACTAGGTTTTCACACAAGCATAAATAAACAAGGGATTTGAATTTGTAAAAGAAAATTTTAGGACACCTTTTTTCATGAAAATTATGGAGAATTAGACAAAATTGTATTTTTTTAGATTATGCCATTTTTTATTATACAAAATACTTAATTCACTTAAAATTATAAAATGAACAAAGATTTTCTTTACTCTGGAATATTTTGAAGTGTGTCTGAATTGTAAGACGATCAACGAGCGTATATATAAACGAGTAAAACATCAAATGCGAAGTATTTGCACAGCATGAGCCATACTGACGTGATTTAACAGTTAATTAATCTGTTTTCATGAAGTGTGCGGTCAAAGCATTTGTATGTTGTATTTAATTTAAAATAATGATGTATATTTTTGAACCACCCTGTAGATTATGGTTAATTTGACAATCACAAATTACGAAATTACGTGTATGCTTGTGAAGGAAAGTCAGAAAGTAAATTTAACCTCATGGAGATAAATATTGGTTAATGTTATGACTGTGTGAGGTTTTGACTTTTCCAGTTAGACAGGAAAAGAGGTGTTTAATCTTATCTGTCATTAGTATTGGGTGTTATGTTGGACGGGAAACCACAGGAGTCTCTCTTCGTTGATATTTGTTCTAATTGATATTTAATTTATATTTTTCTTTCCCACACAGGGCTAAGAGACTTTTTCAAATACTCCTCTACTCGGACCCGTCCTTTTGTCGTTCTAATGAAGTGAATCTCCGTCTTGGTATCATTTACAAAATTCAAGGAGAATTCTTGTCAAGTCTGAAACATTATAGACTCGTCCTCAACGACTCAAGTCCGTGCTCACAAACAAAATCCCAAGTACGATTTCATATTGCTCATTTGCATGAAACATTTGGAAAACCAAGAGCTGCCAAACAATTATATGAAGAACTCCTCACAGCCACTGACCTCAGTGTTAAACTCAAGGCTGATGTTTACCGTCAACTAGGTGAGTTGAATAAATATTATTTCATCGAAATATTAAAGTAAATGTCAAATTCTTGAAGAAAGAAATGAATATTCGGATGAATCATGTTCCTTCGGGAAAGACGAAGACCTCGAATATTTCTTACATTTTTCTATTGTCCAAGAATTCTTAAAGTTCCTCTAATTTTCTGACAGAGAAGACGAGAAATTTGAAAATTTCTCAAGTTCCCGAAATAATCTGAGAAAGTAGACGAAACATTCAAATATTTGTCAAATTTATATAATTTTCTGTAAGAGTAGACGAGAAATTGGAATAATTCATTTTTCTATGATTTTCTGATAGAGTTGACGAGAAGTTTGAATATTTCTACATGCCCATAATATTGTGATAGAGTAGGCGAGAAATTCGAACATTTCTCAAATTCTTATAATTTTCTAAGAATAGATGACAAATTCAAATATTTCTCATATTTCATGTATTTTACTAATTGAGTAGACGAGAAATTCAAATATTTCTGATACGATAGACGAGAAATACGAATATTTCTGAAATTCTTTAATTTTTTTAATAGAATTGACGAGAAATTCGAATATTTCTCCAATTCCCATAATTTTCTGATAACGTAGACGAGATATTCGAATATTTCTGAAATTCCTATAATTTTCTGATACGATAGTTCTAAAATTCCTTGACTTTTCTAATAGAATTGACGAGAAATTTGAATATTTCTCAATTCTCATAATTTTCTGATAAAGTAGACGAGAAATATGAATATTTCTCAAATTCCTATAATTTTCTGATGCAATAGACGAGAAATTCGAATATTTCTTAAATTCCTATAATTTTCTGATACAATAGACGAGAAATTTGAATATTTCTTAAAATCTTATTTTCTGATACAACAGACGAGAAATTTGAATTTTCTGAAATTCCTTGAATTTTCTGATATAATTGACGAGAAATTCGAATATTTCTCAAATTCCTCTAATTTTTTGATGGGGTAGACGAAAAATTTACGTTTCCGGCTATTTTTTGTTTTTGAACCTAGTGCTAGACTCAACTGATTTGTATTTCCCTTGAATATGCAACAACGCAATATTCGTTAGAGCCCCACTTCATTTAACGTAAAAGATTCACACAAAATGTATTTCTCATTTTTTTCTGAACAACCATATTTGTATCCAGCGTAATAATTTGTTATATTTTTTAAACAGGGTGGCTTATTCACATACATGAGGTCCTAGGAGAAAAGGTTGTGAGAGAGCCAACAGCTATTCATTGCCTACAAAAATCCATCGAATGTGACCCACGCTCCGGTCAAACTCTCTATTACCTTGGACGCTGTTTCGCTGCCATTGGAAAAGTACATGACGCTTTCCTAGCCTACAGAAACAGCGTGGATAAATCAGAGGGGAACGCTGACACGTGGTGCTCCATTGGGTAAGGAATACATCATATTATTATACATATGATACAGGGTGGCTAGTAAAAAGAATTTGTGACTTGGGAAAAAGTGAAAAAGAACTGTTTTGAAAATGTTATTATTTAAATAGAAGAGACAATTTATCGTTTTACTTGGACCATTAGCAGAAATATTTCAAAATACAATGTCAAACGCTGAAATATATTATTTGGTTAGGATTTTTTTGTAAAATTAAAAAAATTTGTTGTAAAAATTAATATAATTTTTTTGTTTTATCCATACAGTCTGCTCTACCAACAGCAGAATCAACCATTGGACGCACTTCAAGCCTATATTTGTGCTGTTCAATTGGACAAGTATCACGTAGCAGCATGGACTAATTTAGGGATTTTGTATGAATCTGTCTCTCAGCCTCGGGACTCACTGGCTTGCTTCGTAAATGCCAGCCGTGGCCGCGGCACCATGAACCCAAATCTTAAAGAGAGAATTAAATTCCTTCAAAAAACTCTCGGTAGATCCCCAAAACCAGAAACTGGGGTCAAACCCCGTCAACTCCCAACCATTGAAGAAGCTTGGAATCTTCCCATTTCGGCAGACATGGCTGCCAGAGCTCAAAATTATAAACTAGACCCACTTCCAAAAAAGTTCAAAGTGGAAGCTATTGAAACCATCAAAGAAGAGTAAGTTCAAATTTAAGAACCCCTCAACGAAATGAGTATTTTACTATCCAAGCAGACACTTTATAAAATATTCAAATATTAAATATATTCTATTAAAATCAAATTTTCTAATATTTTTTTAAATTTCTTTTACAGGCCTCGTAGGAAAACACCGAATTCTGACGAGCAACAATCCGCACCCTACTCTCCACCATTTTCCCCAAATTTATCTGACCAAGAACTTCAAGCTTGGCTAGGAGAGAAGAATTTACCCGAAGACCTTAATTTTGACGAATTAGATTTTGAATTTAATAATAATTTTGAAGCCCCTACGACTCAAGAACCCACCCCTAGTAATACTGCTCCACAGACGTTTAATATTAAAATGAAAGCAAAAGAACTCTTACAAAATTGTAAAGGAATGGGACTACGTGGTGTACAGAATTGTAGCATTCTCGGCGATGGTCTACCACCACCTTCTGTACCTGAGATGCCCAAAGTAAGTTCGTATAGAAAATCATTTGATGAACCGATGTGGAGATTTATCACTATTTTTAAATATTTCTAAATGTTTTTTGTTACAGGTTCCACTCCAACCCGACCAACTCCAGCCCAATACACCATCAGTTTTTGTAGACAACAAAAAAGATGTATTTTCACCTGAACTTCAAGAATTCTGTCTTCAACAACCAATTGCAGTAGTTCGAGGAATGGCCGCAGCCCTGAAGTTAGACTTAGGACTTTTTTCAACAAAGACATTAGTTGACTCTAATCCTGACCATGGGATAGAAGTTAGGACACAACTCCAACAACCAAGTGATGAGAATTGGTTTGATGGAATACGAACATGGACTTTTAAGAGCGATCGAGCACATATGTCAATTTTTAATTACGCAAAATACCAGGCTAATAGTTTTACAGAGAGTGTCAAGGTTTGTTTGTTTTGATTTTTATGACTGCATTTAGTAAGACTTACAATTTTTACACGATTTTTATGAATTTGTAGGAAGAGAATGAAAAAATAGAGAAGAACTCAGACTCGGATTCCAAGGATTCTTTGTCAAAGAAAAAAATAAAGAAAAGCCCAAAAATATTAAAATTTGGAACGAACGTAGATCTTTCAGATGATAAGAGATGGAGACCACAATTGGAGGAATTACAGAAGATCCCGGCTTTTGCTCGTGTCGTTTCTGCCGGGAATATGTTGTCTCATGTTGGGCATGTCATTTTGGGAATGAATACAGTTCAACTGTACATGAAAGTCCCTGGGTCAAGGACACCTGGTCATCAAGAAAATAATAATTTTTGCAGTATTAATATTAATATTGGCCCAGGGGATTGTGAATGGTTTGCTGTACCGGATGCCTATTGGGGTGGGGTTCAAATGTTGTGTGCAAGGTAATTTTTTTTTTATAATTGTAAATTTTTCTATGTAAAATTGTTAAGAAAATATTAATATTGATATATTTTTTTGCAGGAATAATTTAGACTACCTCAAAGGTTCTTGGTGGCCCAATTTGGATGACTTATACCGTGAGAAGATTCCAACGTACAGATTTGTTCAAAGACCGGGAGATTTGGTTTGGGTCAACTCTGGTTGTGTTCATTGGGTCCAGGCTCTTGGATGGTGTAATAATATTGCTTGGAATGTCGGTCCGTTAACAGCCCGTCAATACCAACTTGGAATAGAACGTTATGAATGGAATAAACTCCAATCATTCAAGTCCATCGTTCCTATGATACATTTGAGTTGGAATTTAGCCAGAAATATTTGTGTTCCCGATGCAACGCTTTTTGATCTTATCAAGTAAGTCATGGATTTTTGTTTTTATTATTTTGGGGATAAGATCTTATTATTTCTCATTTAAAATTATTTCGAAGCTCAATTACTGTTTACTAAGGAGTATATTTTTTTTTTTTTCCAGGGTATTTTTTAATATATTATTCTTATTCATTATTTGCACACTTTTTTTTACTTCGTCTTCGTCAATTTTTATAAAATTTTTAATTTCTTTGAAAATTTTAATTGGCACAACCAAAATTTATCTCGTATCTTGCTCCTTTAATCTATATTTAAACTTTTGCATTCAGAATTTTACAACCTTTATTTTATTTCAGAGCCGTCTTGATGAGAACTTTGCTCCAATGTGCAAAAATCCTTGAGTTTGCGAGGGCAAACAATGTGACGGTTAAATTCCATGGAAGAGGAAAAAATGAAGCTTCCCATTACTGTGGACATTGCGATGTACGTAAAATTTGATATTTAATATTTCATCTCCGATTTATGGAAATTCTGACACCATTCTTTCTATTTACAGCAAGAGGTCTTCAATATTTTATTAATCAAAGACACGGAGAAACGACACGTGGTCCATTGTGTGGACTGTGCCCGTAACCATAGCCGAAATTTAGAAGGATTTCTCTGCTTGGAAGAGTACTCTATGGAAGAACTTACAACAGTGTATGACAATTTTCAACTGCATAAGGTAAATTCTTCAGCAATTGACGAAATTCTGAAATCTAATTTTGATTCAAATTTATAATTCACATTTGTGTATTACTTTTACAGCAAGCACCGCCACTGCCCGCTAGCTCTGCGACGGCTTCCTCCGCCCCAGTAGCCGAAACAACTAATTAATTAGCAATTAACTTAAATATTAAATAAATCTTAAAATCATCACTGCCACCACTTATTCAAATTTAATTAATCAAAGTGATACGTTCGAAAGATCTCAGTTCATTTTTGTACACTGTTTTTTAAATAAATGTACGTGTGTTTTGACTAGAATTTTAGTGCTGCGTAAATTCATGCTTGACGGATTCTTGGCGAAAAAAATACAAATATTGCTAGTAATTTGTGTCTCGATTTTAACGCATTAGATGAGCATATCAGCGTATGTGTGTTATTGAAGGACTCGCACACCCTATTTACTATTTACCATCGAACCGAAGAGCTGAATTGGCATTGAACGCGGCAAAATTGCGTAACATTTCACCCCATTACGCAGCACAATAAGTTTAAAACACATTTTCTATAGAATATTATGTAAGATGGACACTACTTTTGGAAACGTACTGTCTGTCTTTCATAGTCTGATCATATTCAATATATGAACTCGCAATGAACTCAAGGATGAAAGCATCGTGATTCTCACCAAATAGAAGCAACCCAAGATTTGACTGGTTTGGTTTCTTTATTGACGTGATATTTCAAAGCATTTAAACATACAAGTACTGTAGAGTGAAATCTTGATAAAATATGAATTTTGTACTTCGAGAAACAAGTTTTCAAAAAACTTTCACTTTAAAAAGTTCCTGGACAAAATTAGCAATGAAAGAACCCAAGTTCCAACGTCGGAGGCTAAATTTAGAGAATAATATATTAAGCAAATTAAAAAACAGGTTTTATTTATTTGCCACGGTACACGAAACTAGAGTTCCGGAATTCCCAGTATAGATGTAACGCATACCTGTAATTAATTCTGATTTATTATAAAATAACTGCATCGTTCTTGCGTCGTTAATACAGATTTTAAGACTCATATTACGCATTTTGTATTCAGAGTGTAGATTTTCATATTTGGTGTAGAATTAAGAAAAGCAAATCTCCAGTGCAGACAAACATTTTAACAATCCACACATCATTTCTGATAAGGACTTTAGTTGCTTTTTACTTTTTGTTCTTACTTCGTATTTTTGAAGCAGACTCTTCCTGAGAATAAGATGTTGCTAAAACTGAGGTGTTAAGAACATCGAAATTAAAAAAACAAGAGTTCAGTAAAACAAGTTTCCGCTATAAGGTTAATGTAGTAGTATACAAAGAAAATCTAAGAAAAGCTGAGTCAATCTGGAACACGTAGTAGCATACAGAAGCACAGAATCCAGAATGTACGGATTGAATGGCGATATTCCTTGTGTTAACAGCAGGGATGGGTTCTGCACGACCGTAATTAGCACCAGTATGAATATAGCAAATAGTTTCAGGAGTACTGCTCAATTCTGGGCTATATTTTCAAAATAGATTAGTTTTATTCACAAACTTACATTTTTCGTATATGCATTTAGCGCCTTAAAATGAGAACTTTGCCGTTAGTGTTTTCCATGACAAACTATGTCGCAGAAAATTTCCGCGAAAGAAATGAGACCTTATTAAAGACTGAGTGACAGACTAGGAATTCAAATTAAATTATGAATTAAAATTATACCATTTAGTCAAATTTTGAATAATCCACGTGATATTTTCGCAAGAACGCAGCTTACACACTCAAATGTACGACAGCAGTGTTTTGACAAGAATTTTGACTTCCTTCGAGAGTCCGATTCATTTAATTCTTTCCAGAGGAAACCAGAACTCAGAGCGACGAGATTCATGTACAATAATTTCACTAAAATTAAATCTCAATACAAGGTTCGATTTTATCATGTTGGCCATGGCCTTGACCTGAGACGTCAGGGATTGACCGCAGAGAGAAATGGCAGAGGAAAAAGTTGCTTGCCTCACTGAGTGAAACAACTTTTGTTAGGGTCATTTTCACTGTTTTGAAAAGGTCAGTGACCTCCGGAGGTAACAGGAAGTGACTTTTCAGGTTTGGTCCTTCACAAAAGTTGTTCAGCAGGTCAAGGGTTACAACATATCATATATTATACACAGTGATTAACAGCCACACTATTTTGTATCCCAGCGACACCGCTGGCTTGGAGATAAAGGCGAGATATACATTTTGTATAAAATCTTAAGAACAAAAAATCTCCTGTCTCTGATAGAGTTATTATTCATACTTCATGAAATACTCTCTCAAAAAGTATAAAGTAAGAAGGAGCTGGCATTATCGAGATACGCATTTATCGGGTTTTTATTAAACGCTAATTCAAAGAATGATTCAAGTTCGAATTGTCGTATTACCATTATCTACTCAAGTTCAATTTACAATAGAAAGGTCCAGATGATTAATGTTAGGAAAATACAATTTAATAGTTATTTACGTATGAGGCATGAGTGATTTATTCGAGGTACCAAAGCTGAAAAATCATTGAACTCCTGTGTAGCAGTAGCAATTAAAATAACTGTTATAGTAATTCAGCTCACTTTATATTCTTGGAAAATTAATATTTGAATGTTTTCTGTAGTGTCTGTAATCGACAGCGTTCGATTTACAAGCAAGCACAGGAAATTCAAATCACATGTTGACTTATCGTGCAATACGTGTTGTTACCACTGACCTCCCTAAGTTCTTATTTGAGTTGCTGGTAAATTTAATAGCAGAACCGGCCTTCAACTGAAGAATGTAACTTGAAAATTCAACATTATGCTGGTTCATTGGTTTAGAAAGTGGCATATACATTTCTTTATGGAATATTATAAAAGATAAATAGAGATTTTGTTCGTGTATCCTGTCAAAAATCAATTACCTGAGAAACATACATTTATCTCCAGCTAAAATAAAACAGAAAAAATTATGTAACCCCCTAATTGAGTTGTACAGGAACAAAAAAATCTGATCTTGTTACCCAAATTGAGCACATTTGAATTTTCTCTAAACTCCAATTCATTTCAAACTTGCGATGAAAAATTTGTAACTGACACGATATGAATTTTCAAGCCGATACGACATACAATTTAGATGTCTGGGTTCAATTAATGAGATATGCCGGACAAAGTCGCCGTTTGTCTCCGTACAAAGTACGTTGCATAACGAGAGAGTTGCATGAATAAGTTGCAGTAACTAGATGATTAGGATACCAACAATGCTATCATGTCTAACGTTCTAAACTTTCCATTAATCTAAGTGATACTTTAAGTTTATTTGCTATTAAATTGAATACCTACCCGAATGGGTATTGAACAAACCAAAATTCTTAAGAAATTGTACACTACTTATGTTAGTCTCACTACTTCCAACCCCCTATGTAGAACGATATATTTAAAAAAGTAAGATTTACATTCTCTATAGAATATTATGTGAGATGGACGCAACTGTTGATCATATTCGAGTTTGACCAGAAGTCCGGCGTCCTAACACAGACTGCGATGTACGCAAAATATGATATCGCGGGTTTCATCTTCTATTTTTGCGAATTTTTACCATTCTTCCTACTTACAGCAAGATGTATTCAATATTTTATTAATCAAAGAAAGCAGAAACGGAGTGACCGTATCCATAGCCGAAATTTGGAAGGATTTCTGTGCTTGGAAACGTACTCGATTCAAGAACTTACAACAGTGTATGACAATTTTCAACTGCATAAAGTAAATTATTCACAATTACCTTACGAAATTCTAAAATCTAATTTTGATTTAAGTTTATAATACATTTTTGTGCATATATTTATTTTTACAGCAAGCACCGCCACTGCCCGCTAGCTCTGCGACGGCTTCCTCCGCCCCAGTAGCCGAAAAAACTAATTAATTAGCAATTAACTTAAATATTAAATAAATCTTAAAATCATCACTGCCACCACTTATTCAAATTTAATTAATCAAAGTGATACGTTCGAAAGATCTCAGTTCATTTTTGTACACTGTTTTTTAAATAAATGTACGTGTGTTTTAACTAGAATTTTGACTTGTATTTTCATGAGTTCAGAAGAGTAATAATTTAAATTTTCGTTGAATGTACCAAATCAAAAATAATGGGAGTGCTGCGTAAATTCATGCTTGACGGATTCTTGACGAAAAGGTACAAATGCTGTTAGTAATTTGTGTCTCGATTTTATCGCATTACATGAGCATATCAACGTATGTGTGAATTCATTTGAGAACAGTCAAAGTCACGGGTTATTGAAAAACCCTCACATTCAATTTGCTATCGAAGTTATGAGGTGGCAAAACTTCTTTTAATTTACTTGATATTTGCTATTAAATTAAATACCTGAATTGGCATTGAACACGGCAAAATTCTTAAAGAAGTGTAAACGCAGGCTAGTTCCACAGGATGAGACATTATGCAGACATTATGCAGCACAATCAATTTAAAATACATTTTCTATAGAATATTATGTAAGATGGACACAACTTTTGGAAACGTACTGTCTGATCATGTTCAGTATATGAACTCGCAGTGAACTCAATGATGAAAGCATCGCGATTCTTACCAAATAGGAGCAGCCCAGGATTTTAGTGGTTTGGTTTCCTAATTAAATGTGATATTTCAAAGCATTTAAACATACAAGTACTGTAGAAATCTTGATAAAATGTAAATTTTGAACTTCGAGAAACAAGTTTTAAAAAACTTTAATTTTTTGCAAAGTTACTGGACAAAATGAGCAATGGAGGAACCCAAGTTCCAACGTCGGGGGCTTAATTTAGAGAATAATATATTATAGAAAATAAAAATCTAGTTTCATCTCCCGATATCGTATATTTGAAGCAGGCTTTTCCTGAGAGTAACTGTTGCTAAAACTGAGGTGATACGAACATCAAAATTAAAAAATAAGAGTCCAGTAAAACAAATATCCGTTATAAGGTTATAGTGTAGTATACAAAGAAAATTTAAGAGACGGGTTTTGCACGACCGTAATTAACACCTGCATGAATATAGCAAATAGTTTCAGGAGTACTGCTCAATTCTGGGCAACATTTTCAAACTAGGTTTCCTATATCTTTGTTCTTCTAGGATTCAGCATTATTACATTAGTTTTATTTACAAACTTACATTTGTTCGTACATGCATTTATCTTCAGCACTTTAATGAGAACTTTGCTGTTAGTGTTCTCCAAGATAAACGATGTGGGAGAAAATATCCGCGAAAGAATTGGGACCTCATCAAAGAATGAGTGACAGACTAAGAATTCAAATTAAATTATTAATTAAATTGCACCAATTACTCATTTACTTAATAAACGTGAACTGGTCGAAATCCCAATTCCGTAACGCATATAGCAACTGCTTTGAGCGCTATGGTTTGAGTGCTATGCTTTTTTAGTGCTATGT
>JAQFYE010000624.1:0-32388 GCA_034694305.1 Protaphorura glebata
ACAGGTCGATCCGATCCGAAAAATCCGTCGGATTTCGGATCGGATCGGATTGCATCGGATCGGATTGCGAACCCTAGCTCCGACGTGTTATGTATAATCTATTGTGTTTGAAAAGAGTGATTGAGTATTGAATTTTTAATATCACGCATCACGAACCGCGGCATGTAATCACAGAAATTTAACATTTGTTTCGTCTCGTTTTTTCAGACGTATTTTAAATATGGCACACTAAGTTCAAGTTTCTGGCTTTAAAAGCTCGGTGATTCATTTTCTGTACTTGATTCTGGACCACAATTTCCTCATTACGTCTAAGTACCCCGACAATACTTCATATTACATTTTATGAAAATCTAAACTTTTGTATTATTAGCATTTGCTGAGGCTTTTAATATTGATGACAATACTACAGAAGAAAACTTAAAATTATATTATCGAAAATTAACACTACGCAAGGGAATCCCGTCGGACGCTTCGGGAGAAAACGAATCGTATTGCATCGTATGGAATCACATTTGCATTCACATCAAATGTTTCCAAGTGGAAGTAATAAACAATTGAAATCACATCATGCACGCGCGTTTTAAGGAAATAATAAGCTTATGATTATCTCTACAACAATCAACATATGAGTTCAAATGGAATTTAGCTCAAGACGCAAAACAATTTCGCAATTCGCAATATTGTGAACTGCAGGTGGTGGTGGATCTGCAAAGCTGACAAGGGAACAACTAAGTTGGACTATCAACGTGAAATTTTACAACCTTCATTTCCAAAGCATTCGAAGGAACATGGGGAATAATGGGTGATGAGAGAGAGAAATATGAACTCCGAGGGTGATTCAACTAATGTTTGTATATAATCTTGCTGCAATGCGCAATGAACTCAAAAGCTGGAGAGAATCTGGAGAAAGCAGTTACCAATTAATTCTCGGAGACAAATCAGAGTAAACAGCTCCACTTTTAATTCATCATCGGGTAACATGATGTTACCCGCAGCGATGATAGGGTTAGTTCAAAGCCTCATTTTTAAAAATATGACTTCTTGAATTTTTGAAACTGTTTTCACAATGGCTTAATTAAACTAATTTCAACTCAACTTATCACTCCGCCAGTTAGTCCCGGTTATTTTGGAAATTCCCGTCAAGAAGTTGCATTTAAAATTCTCTACATTTAATTGTAAATAACTTATTGTGTAGTTGAGCTGTGATTCCCAACTTTTAGGAACACCCATTCTCCTATAAATGACCCAAGGGGTTCGTACAAACTCGCGTATATCACAACTTCACAACCGCTCGGCAAGTTTGTTTTAAGCCATCAATAAACTAATTAAAAAGTAGTTTCATAGGCTCTGAGAACTCTTTACAGTACAGGTCATGCGGTTGCTTTAAAGTGTACTTTTTCTCACTGCTACACTTTCACTACCAGTGGAACCTTCCCTAGGCCGAATGGAAACTGTCACACTCTCACACAGAATATACACCGCGATGTTTGACCATGTCTTAATTCAAATGTCAATTAATTTATAATGTGGAATGCGGTACTACGATAAAGTTTGCCTTTCTCCTCAGAATGTAAGGCAGTCAATATCTTGTGACGCAAGGCGGTAAGGGTCAGCGTAGTGAGGGCCGGGCTATAATTCATGAGCTTCCCGGCCACGGCCGGTCAATTCCCGGTCGGTCCACTTCCAAATTCCATGTACTCCTAGGAGTTCACACGGTACCAAAGGTCTTGGTTTAATTAGCATGGTAGATGGTGGAAGGGGAGTGGGAGTATGCAAAGAGCCAAAATTCCTCGTCAGCATAGTTTAGAATGCTTGGCAGAACTTTACTGTCCCCCTAGACTTCCTGCTTAATACATAGCATAACATGGTGGATGTGGCCTCTAGAGTAACTTCTGTATAGAAAAGAGTCACCTCGTTGATATCAATTTAGGCTGATGAGCCACCAATTCGTTTGGTGATAAAGACCGAATTTTGGACAGAATGTCAACATTTAACAGTTGACAAGGTTCCCTCGTGAGTTGGTGTTGGGGTTAAGTGCGGAGAGAGTTGAGGAGGGAAGTCCAACGGGAGAGGCGCGGAAACTCATATTAGTTCCTCATCAAAAATCTGAATATTTTGACATTTGTAAGTTGACGATTGAGAGAAGTCCCTTTTGGTCTTAATTAAAGGTGTGTTCAACTTGGGTTGGTTTTTGCTTCAGGCCAAATTTTTCAACCCTTTCATCTCCACCTGCACCGCACGGCACGGCAAAGATCTCAAGAAGACCAAGTCAGAGAAATCAAATCTGTTCCGCATTCTGCATTTTACTTCTGCTCATCTTCAGGGAGTCGAACGACAAATCCACAAATCTTGACCAACGGAGCGGTGACCGTAAGTGACAATATTGCAACAAAAAATTTTTTTTGTAAAAATGTGGGATTTTGAAAAATTTTAATTGTAAAATCAATATCAAGGTCAAGTTGAAGGTATATTATTGTCTATTTATTGAATTTTTAATTTTTCGCAAAAACCAGAACTTCGTTTTTCGAAAATGTCACTAAAATGGCCTTAAAAAATAATTTTTTCTGTGAAGATACGTGCTCACAAATGTAATTAATTAACACAATTCAATTTACTCACTTAAAAAATATCTAGAATTTATTATTTGCAAAATATTATATCTGCACTTAATTTGATTTATTTGCTTGCAAAATTTCTAGACTTATCTTCAAAAACGCGGTTTATTTTATCGTTTAAACAATAGACGTTTTCGATTTTATCATATTTTGAAATTTTTGCAGGTCACGCAAACAATATAATTGTACGGATTCAGTATGTTGGGTTGAACATTAAACTGGAATTGTGAAATTAAGAACTACGCTAAAATACTGGAAAACAGGAGATTAAGCAGTGAAGATTAGTATCGCCGGAACATTCAAGAGAAAATGGTGGAAGGTCAAGTTACAGCACTCCTTGGAGGCGGGGGTTTGAGCGAAGATGAACCTTTCTGTGACTTCAGTCTCGCTGCTCAAAATGAAGCATTGGGTGAGAAAATATTCATTTTTAAAATGTCTTATTAATTCAAAAAAAGGTAAATACTATTCAAAATCAATCAGTGGTATCTGAATTGTGAACTTAGATAATCTGTTAGCGTGAGGTGATAAAATATTTTCTCAAATTGGATGCGAATGGCGGACAGGGTTCACGCTTTACTTGTTTTGACATTTTCCTCTGTAGCGCGGAATCGTGTTTTATCAATTTATATTTCAAGGTCTGGAAATTTAAAAATAGATAAAACACAATTTACCGCTTCAATGCTTAGTTCAAATCAAAGGGTCATTGCTCCGTCAAAACAAAATACACGGAGCATGTCACAAACAAATTAAAGTCAAGTAAAGTTACGAGGACACCTTATGCCATCCAGTCCAGACAATAGGTTTTCCCTCCGGGGTGTCCTCCCAGACGATTTACTGTATTATTTAGGAAACGAAGAAAGAAGATTTTTGTTTTTAATTTTATGTATTTTTATTGAGCATGATTATTTTGTCTAGAAGTAATGAGTTACAAAGTGAAAGGAATAAAATTCGAAGTTATATCAAATGTCGAATACCCATTTGATAGCTTAAGTCCGATAAGTATTCCTATCGACTCATATAATAGACTCATACAACTTCAAGGTGTTAATTCTTTGGATCTTAGCAGTATTGCAAAATCAAAATCTCAGTTTTACGTGTGCTAAATTGTAGTTTGGATTTAAACGATTGATTTGCATAAATTATCGAGTACTTTAATTTACTTATATATATTTATCTCTTTTGTATTCAGCTTCCAAAGGAATTACACCAACTGGGCCCACGGAATTTATCCCAGTGACGAAAAGAACGGTGACCTATATTGTTGCGGCTGTTTTGTTTAATGAGGACAATGAAGTGCTCATGATGCAAGAGGCCAAGCCAAGTTGTGCCGGTCAATGGTATTTACCTGCAGGGCGAATGGAGCCTAACGAAACAATCAAAGTAAGAAACCAGCGAAAAATTGTTTTAGTTATTCCAAAATTAGGACTATGTGTTAAGTAGCCAAATAAAAATTCATTTGAACAATCAGTCCATCATAGCATAGTGGTACAGGCAGGCAACCCTTATCATTTCTATATGTGAAGGGCTTGTAACCATCAGACTGACAATGTTTGAGAATTACGGGCTTTTCTTCGTTAGAGTTTTTTAAGTACTAGGGGTAGGGGTATCTATCCTAGACCGAATGGAATGAACCCAATCTAATTTGCCAAAGAATTGGAGGCAATAGTGTTTGACTATGACTTGCGGCATATGTCAATTAATGTGTGTACCTTAACTTTTGGAGTCACAAGTGTATTTCAGTATAATTTCAATTAACAGACTAATCGCTTTCTTTGTTTATAAAATATTTCTAGACATGTTATTATTGGAAGTTTCTTGTTTAGTGTTGGATGCCAATGAAAATTTTACATGTGTAGAGTTTTCCTTGAATTATTTGTTGTAGTTATTCCACATTTCGGTGAGAACGTCACCCAGATTAATTGATTTTGTAAATTTTATTTTAGGACGCCGTAAAAAGAGAAGTAACCGAAGAAACTGGTCTGGATATGGAACCAACCACTATGCTAATGGTTGAAGCGGCTGGAGGCTCGTGGTTTCGATTTGTTTTAACAGGGACAATTATTGGTACGTTTCTGTTACATTCCCATTTGAGGTAAGATAGTTTTTCTAAAATGTTTTTAATATTTTTTGAAAAGGTGGGGTTCTGAAGACAACCGCCGAGGCTGATAGCGAATCCTTCCAAGCGAAGTGGGTTCGCGATGTTAGCTCGTTACCACTTCGAGCGAAGGACATTCTTCCACTTATTGAGAGAGGTATCGTATTTAAAAATAAACACGCTAGGATATTGATTTACTTAATGTTGGACTCTTCCACAAAGTGAATGGAAGCTTCGTGCAAAGATATTGTACTGTTATTACTGATTAGCTGATAGCTATTTGTTGTTGCATTGTAGTCTCTCGCTGTTTGGTAATTTGGCATAGCATAGAATTTTAAGAATTTCTAAAATTTCTTTCGAATTCTCGTACGTGGTTTGGATTCGTTCAGACAGTTAGACGTTACGATATTTTTTAAATAGATTCTTTAATTATAATTTTGTATTTATTTCATTTAGGTCTTGAATACCACACGAAGAAACAGGACCCTTGGCACTCAAATATTCTTCCAGCATTGATTGGATACAACAAACTGTACCTCAGGCTTTTGATTTGCATTCGGAAAAAATCAAAGTAAGTTTAAGTTTAATTTTATTATATTCCGATGACCGCATCAACAAGAGGATTTATAATTGTTCCTTACGTCTAACTCCTGTCTTAGGCTAACGATAAGTTTTGTTTTATTTCTGACATTTAAATTACTTCAAAATTGCTTTGGTGTAAGAAATAGTATGTACATACGTAATGTGAAAATGAAAATATCGCGCTAATGAATGATTTCATAAAATTAACGCACAGGAAATTGCGAAAAAAAGAGAGTTAATTATGCTGTTTTTCTTCTAGTAATCGAGTCAACATTCTTGTTTCGGAGAAAAGTCATGAGCATTTGCCTCTGTGTGAAATCCACCCTCAGAAGAGCTTACACAACACCTTGAAGAAATATATGAATGTGAGTTAATAAATTGCGAATATTTGAATAATTTTTTTCAAAATATAATTTTGGCATTCACAATTTCACAGGAGATTTTCGGTGCGGAGCTGCCACCCCATCGACCGAATGGGATTTTAAGTGTGGAGTACAATGGTATTCCTTCTGGACAACACGATGGGCTTTGTCTGAACATTTTAGTCTCCGTGCGTTCTCCACTTGAAGAGGTAAATAAATGCATTCAATTAAAGTTATTAATTAAACCTTCAAACCTATTCTGACTGAAAGAATTCGGTAACATTGACAATTTTGTTTTGTCTCTTCCAGGTTCTGCTTATTGACAAATACTCCTGGAAGGAATTGAGTCCAGGTTTGGGGGAAGAATTGCTTCAACGTCTGGGGAAAACACAAACACTTTCACTTCACGTGATCCGATGAAATAATTGATTCAAAATAAGATGCACGCGCTACATTCACAAAATCAATTCAACTCAATCACCGCAAATCTCAAGACATATTAGGTTTAGAAAAGATAATAGATCTGACGAGAGTCTTCTGACAACAGTAAAATTTAACTGCCAAAGATTTATCACGTAAGGAATTCAAATTTTCTAATTAAATTATAAACATACATAGAACAGAACGGGGGTGGTTAGAACTCTGTTGTCTCTGTAATAAAACAACTATTTATTTGACTTTAGTAAAATTATATTAATGCTTTACGAAATGTGTCATTGGGTAGAAATCATTTGGGGCATGTAATATCGTCATCATGACTTGTCTTCTGATCGGATGTTCACGAAAAGTGATTTTGATTGTTTGATTCAGAACGGTTGTCGCATATTTCCAGGATTAGAATATTCGGCATGTGCATTCTATCTGCAGTTCCAATAGTAACGGTTATCGAAGTATTAACATCGATATCGGTTCAAAGAAGCCCTGTGCGCCTCACTGTGGTGAAGATAATTTCTCAAGCAAATATTCGTCGCTGCTAATAGTAGAGGTTTCAGTGCTAATTTATGCTACTGGATCCTATCTTTCGAATTTTATTGAATATATAGTGGTTATCACTCTTGACTAAATTACTGAATAGAAATAAATGAAAATAAAAAACAGTACTGTATATCCTGAAATGAAATGGGTATGATGGTGAAGATTTTAAGAAATTTGTATACTGTAATTGCACGTCGAAATATTCGATGCCAGGTTAACTCATTTCCATCACTCATCCATAATAAATATCAAGTTTCAATCATGCGAGACGCTTGACAAAATAAATGTTTCAATAGTTTTCTATAATATTATTAGATTCGATAGTAGGTCTATTAAATGCTCTACTCTTCGTGTGTGAAAACACAGCGATTGTGAATATTGAATATCGGTTCACCCAAGGTTCCTTGGGTTCACCCTTCAATTTTTCTACATTTTACAATTCTCACACACATTTCACCTAAACTTCATAATTTCACTATAACTTAATTTCTGTCCAATGTGTCCAACTTAAAAAGAGACAAATTAACGCAAACTTAAATTATCGTTAATTGTAATTAACGAGAAAATCCTTAGAATTAATTAAGTTTAACTTCAAGAATTGTTTGTACTAAATCTCGATTATTTTCTAATTACTGTTTGATAAAAATGTGTAGTTAATATAAGAATCAACAATATATAGACCTCTTTATGAGGACAAGTGCGGGAATCTTATTGACATTACAGTTTCTAAATCGAATGCAATGTACAATGCCATTATAGACAAATCTGCAATCACTTTCAATTTTGTAACTACTGAACCTAGCTGGGACTTGGACTCTTCCAATATAAACACTAGTGAAATAGTGATTGAATATTAAAAACTACGAGGGTTTTCAAACAATTCATTATGACGGATTTAATGTTTTATCTTAATTAAGGTAGCTTTACTTGTGTCAAATCACCTTCAAACTGGATTTGGACTTTTATACACCCGTTGTTAAAACAATTCAAGTATTCGTATTCATATTTTATCAAATTAGACAGGGTGAGTTACAACTTTTTGACATGTGATGGAATTCAAAAAACGTTCTCGTTCAACGCTTCTGTCAAAACGTTTCAACTATGTTTGTGGGTCTTCATTTCCATTTTTAACGGAATTATTGCCATTACTCCCCACTTTATATTCCGGTTTAACGACATTAATAAGTACCAAATATATTTTTCATGTTATTTTCCTGTATGGTTGAGCAAGATGTGGGATTAACGGCAGATAATTTCTGGTCCAGACAAGTCGTACGAATTCTTGGCCCACTAATTCTGGTTTATGTTGTTCTGGTACTTGTATGACTTAATATAGATTTATTCTTTCGTGACACTTGCAATCAAGAAAATAATATGGTTACATTCTTATCTATCATCCATATTTGTAGATGTTAATATTATTTAGTGCATATGTATCGGGTTTTAGTGCTTGGAGTGAGTGAGTCATAATTTATTACTGCATAATTAACTAGGGCAATTGTCCAAGGACAATCAATAATTCGATGTGGGTGATTAAGATATTTGCGTCAAGCAAACCATTTAGGAGGTAGATGTCAGAATTTCTCCATATAATGCAAGTCCGTTGATTTGTAACAGGTTCGAAATTCAGGACATAAAAATGGACACTGCATAATATCCATTGTGAAATTTGCGGCACTGCATTGCGGAAACGTTTTAACTGGTACTTAAAGACATTAACTCTATTTATATTGGTTAAGTTATGGTTTGTTGAATGACGGTTAATGGGAATCAAGTCCAAATTTTAATTCTCACAATCATCAATGTTAGGCAGTCAATTCTCTGGCGAAATAGAAATCGCACCATTTGAATTCAAAAGTCATTTACCGGCTGGAGAATTACTACATCTCTTCGCTACGAATCATAACGAATATTCAGCTTTCTTGATTCATATTAAGTTGTTCGCAGTTATTTGAAGAGTGAATTAATCCTCCCAGTAACGTGGTTTGTAGCTGAAAAATTATCTTTCCCATCTGCTTTGTGATGGCTTCGTGTTCGTCTATAAAATTTGCATTAGTTCTGCTCTATTTGGTGACGCTGGTTATTCGAGAGATTATGGTTAGCGGACATGAAACTGTAAGCTTTAAATAAAATTCTAATATTATTATTGTAGAAAACGGACCGCCTGGGCTTGAATTGATTCCGGCAACCAAACCGACTTTCACCGCTTTCTTTCTCCGTAAGGGTCATGGAGAAAGCGGGTGAAAGTCCCGGCTTGTAGTTGAGTTTAGGCTAAAAGCAGCTTCTTGCATAAGTGAAAATACAAAAAAAAAATCTAATTGACTTTCGAAACTCTAGAGCAACTCTCAGAAAGCATGAAAGCATTTTAATTTTACATCCACATAGATCCTGGACCCAATCGAGTACACGGAGATGCTCAATCTTGAGGAGGAACAGCTAGGGGCAGTACAACCATTCATGATAGGTGTGGTATTTTATTTTATTTTATCACTCCAATTAATGTACTTGAGAATTCAAACATTAATGGTTTTTCAGGTAAAACGCGTGTTCGGAAAATAAACAGAAGACAAACCCGTCAGATCAACCCGTTGTAGAATTCAAACAACACTAGGTGGATGTTCTTAGCAAATCGATTAGTTAATTGTGAGCAGGTCACATCGTAAATCTCAATTCCAAATGTTATATTATATTACATATAAAATTATAGGGTCTATCTTCCTAGGTAGGATTCGGCTGAGTTGCGTAGACACGGGTTGTGATGTATGTAGGATTTGTTAAGTTTCGTGAGCGCCAGCCTCTATTTCGGGTTTTAAAATATTTAGCTTTTACACGAAGTGTTTATACGATGTGTTAAAAAATTAATATTACTTGTTCAACATTTCAGTACTCTTATTACACAGTAAGGATGTAACTTCTATAAAAACTCTCGGAGTCTTGAATTGAAATGGTTGTAATGTCTGTAAACTTAATTTAGTACTTTTTTATTCTTACATTATATCCTCATCATGTGTTTATGCAGTAAGTACAAGAAACATTCGACTTCCATATTTCATAGAATAAATTCACATAATAATAATTTCTCGCTACTAATATTACGGCAGCCTAAGCACGAAATAAAACCACTGTATGTATTGGGAAGTGCATTTATTGTACCATTCAATTAAAAAGATAATTGGAAACTACTGAACAGTCCCAGGTAACACAAAATACCTGAAATAATGGATAATGTCGCGAACGAATGAAGGAGAAATTATTCTTCCAACTAAGTACGAACAACACGCGAAATAATGAAAGTTGTGTATTGAAAACTCTTCAGGGTAATCCAATAGAAATGTTCAGAGTGAGAGTGCTGACTTTAAAATTTTTAAAAATAGCCAAATATCAGAATTCAGAAAACAATACTCTTTTAAAGCAATAAATTCCGGAATGAATTCTTAATGTCATATTGAGTCATCTATTAGAATTAGAATTTATGTACTGCGAATGGATTAATGCATGGTGCCTTGATATATTCGGGTGACTCCATGTATTTTGCAATGGCCGGCAAAGCCGCAAAGTTTACTTTGAAGCTCTGCAATTCCGGGTACATCTTGAGATAGTCAGATTGGTACGCTGTGTAGTGGTACAATACTTCATATAACAAAAAGTCCAAATATGTAATCTATAAGTGCACAATTGTTTAGAAAATTATTATTATTTATTTTAATCGGGAAATATTTGGAAATATTTGTTATTTGGTACTCACCTTGTCTCCTAGAATAAATTTATTTGACCCAATAAATTTTGATAGATACGCAAATTTGGGCGGCATGGATTGTACAAAATTCTCCCTCAAGCCATCCTTTTAGAAAGATGAGATGTCAACAACGATATTTGTCAGCAATATTTCGACTAAATTACATTTCCAAACTCTGGGGCATTAGAGCAGGAGCCTTTTCTCTGGCCAAATATCTCAAAATTGCTTTTGACTCTGTCAGTATAGTCTCCCCTTCTATCCAATATGGAATCTGAAAAAAGATTATTAGCTAGTAAGTCCATAGTAATTATTCAATCTCAATACTCAAGACTTATAAATATGTCACTATATAATTTGAAGCTGTAAAAAAAATAAAACCTCCCTAATTGCTCGATATGTCAGTTCAGAATTACTTGGGAAGAATTTTTCGGAAATTGATTTCTAGTTTTATGCCAGGAATATATCAGGAAGTTTTAATCAGGTTATTCAAGAAAAGCTTACATTAGGAAAATCCAAACCCAAACTAAGTTTGTCTTTGTCAAACCATTCAGGACCATCGGAATATCGTTTATCTTCGTATTCATTTTTAGTTTATCTTCGTACACTGGAATGCCAGTGTACGCCAACAAAAAGCGAATTGGTGTCCCATCTGTAATAAAACCAAGTCATACATTTTTACGATAATCGTGTGAATAATTTTAGAAGTTAAAAGATTTGTGTTGTCTAAATGCGTCTGTATTCGTACTGCATAACTATATACCTCCAATAAATATAAAAATCTTTTCGAACTTACGCCACGAATATTCCAATATCCAAGTATAGGTTTGTTCGACATTCTGTTACTTGGTATGTAAACCAATTTTCAAAAAGAAATCAAAAGTAACTCCTGTAACTTCTGTCTCTGTCTAGAATTACTTCAGGAATGATTGCCACACATGATTCCCAATGGATTTCAATTCCCAGAGGTAACTACAGATACCATACAAGGGTCGTCCCATTGGTGTGAAGTACGGTGATCACGAATGGGAAAGATTACATAAAATATATTTCAGTTCACCACCGCATTGTAAAGCTTTTCTAGCAAGTACGAGGGATGATCAAGATATAAGTTTCGCATCAGCATAACAGGTAAACCGAAATGAATTACATCAAATTGCATTTATTGTTTATCAATGGAGTTCACCTCGAGTTAGAAAAAAAATTCATTACGAATTCGAGTACTCTATACAAGGGTACTCTTGTACTCTATACCGGTTTTAAAAAAAGATTTCGGGAGGGTGTTGAATGAACTTTGCACGTCCGCTTTCATTTTTCATAATCTGAATACCACCTTTCCCTGAAGTGTTTTTTAAAATGTCAAAATTGGTAAAAATAGCCTGATGCATGGTCTTGACTATAGAGTTTGTCCGGTGGTTTGGATAATTTTATTTTCATCAGTGCAAATTCTATAGCTTTGGCTTCATGAGCCAGAGCCTTGTGAAATTGAGGAGATAGTCCGAAAATCAGATTCCACATTTAATCATTTCGGAATGCGTAGTTCAAATTGGCCCTAAATTTGCAACATGTGTACCACGCATTATATTTTAATGGCGTAAAAGTTCGATTAGGTGATCGCCGACTAAGTCCCTGAAAAATCGTACCCAAAACATGCGCGTCAGATTTGTAGATAATTTCTTCCTTAAGTGGAGAAAATGACTGGTGTTTACCAAATAAAAACTGTTGTTTAGACTCGGGGTCATAGTGGTGAACCGATGTCGCATGAACTCTCACAATTCGAGACAGAAATATTTTTTGTTGAGGTTAAAAAATGTAGTAATCGCTTTGGTACTCTCATCCTTTCTGCTTTTTGGTCTGGCGTAAGCAGAGTTGGTACCCTTCGAGCACAAATTTTTCTAAGACCAAGTATTTGAGCGAAAAATTTCAGAATCGAAGTAAATGATAACTCCAGGTCACTAGCTAAATCTCTAACTGTAACAGGTTGGTCAGATTCATCAATTTTTTTTACGCCAGCATTAGTTATCTTCATTTTCGGCAAAAATAGATCCGCCACGGCGTTATTTGGGTTTGACCCCGTTACACCAAGCTTAAAATTTACAACCCACCTCGTGACACTTTGAATCGACAGAGCGCAAGCCCCGTAAGCACTATGCAAAATTCTATCGATTTCAGTTATGTATTTCCTTTGTTTTTTAAAAAGGATAATCACCAATCGTTTCTCAAAATTTGACTTTTCTGCGATGAACATCAGAATTAAAATGAAAAGTTGAATCGTGATCGAACGGGATGTGGAATTTTATGAATTTTGGTGTGCATTCCTAAACATTGTCGGGGAATGCGAGGAATTAATTACAGAATTTTGGGATTAAGATAACAAAACGAAACCTTAATGCTGATCAACCCTCGTATTCGTACATATTCCATTATACGGTCCGATCGGTCCGAATCGTTGACAACTGTGAAAACTGAAATTCCTGGCAATACAGGATGAGTGAATTTCATATTGCTTTATTGCGTATTTTATCGAATAGAGATTTTACATTCAACCAACGTTTTTTGTCAGTGAAAAGTTAGTGAGCGTGACAGACCAATATTTCAAGTTTGACTACATACATTATGTAATGCATGCAAAATAATTTTTTTTTGTTAGATAATAACTTCAGGAAATTATTAGTTTATACATTAGGTATTAGTCATTTCAACTTAAGCTCTGAACTATAAACAAAAAATAAATTTGTCCGGAGGCGACCGTCAGAATCGCATGTTAGATATTATTCAAGGTTGGACACGTAATACTTTGTAATTTGTCCGGATATGCTTTGTCACTCCTTGACCAGAGAATAGTTCAAGTGCTATTAATATCTCATTTTGCATTGTACATTATTTTTATAGCCCGGTTCGGTGCAGTGTGCAAATTTCGAGCGTCAACAATATAGTGTAGTTGCTTCTCTCTGTATGAGTACCACTACAAAGATCACGTTTGAGTGAATTTCTAAAACCACGAGGCACGGGATCAGAAATTTGGCCAGGACCCCCCGTAAAAAATCTATCACTAGACGAACAGTCGAAATTGATAACTAAACGCTATTAATAATTTGTATGACCCATATGGTCATCTTTTATGTCTTGATTTAACTCTTCTTTCAAAATATTGATTAATTTCAGGAGAAATCGTCAGTTGCGAATTTCCATAAACTATGTTTTGATTAGTCACAACGGATATCAGAGTTAATTACTTTGACAAAAATTACAGTATTACTCATGGGACAAGGTCAGTTAAAACGTTCGTTTTCACACATTTTCTGAATTCACCGTAACCTATGAAGACATATTTGTCTTGCCTGATTTCATGAAATTTTTTAATGTAATAAGCCGAATTAAAATCACTGGGATCCAACACTCGTGTTGTCTGAGTTAAAATTATTACAAACACGTAAACCAACTCAAACATGACTGATAAGCTTTCGATTTGCAGTTTGGTCAAACCAAGTTCCCATTTTTACAGTAAACTCTTTAGTAAGTTAGTAAAAACTTTAGAAAACATATAGCAATCGATATGCACGAACGGATCCGGAATAAATTTGTCTAATGCTATCAGCTATCATGTCATCTTGAATTTCGACACTCTCGTATAGACTTTACCGAAACCCAAATAGAAATCATTTATTTATATTGGACAAAGTGATTGAATTCGTGTATCATCATGTTGGAATGGTTATTTTGTATGGACGATAATCACTATTGTTACTTAATATTAATAATGCATCAGGTCTTACCCTGATTGAAAGGTAAACATTTTTTAGTTAATGTCATTGAAACATCAAAGGTCAAACATATCCATTACGTGCGTATTATATTTTTCGCAGCTGTTGAGACTACAACTTTCATCAAGGCTCACAAGTTTCGTACATGCAAACGTATCACTAAATATTGTTGTGCGTAGGAACAGCCGTATTCGCTGTTAGCGCGATTCCACGCGAATACAGTGAATCGAAAAACGCGTTAAATGTACTGTTACAAGTGTATTTCGAACGTAAAACAATCATTGGGTATAACATCGTGCACAATAAAGAATTTCTAACTGGTACATCTGTAAAACAAGCAAAACAATGACTGCTTTTTGGATATTATCGGCGATTATCTTAATACTCAATTTCCTGGAAAACGCAAACTCGACCGATTCGTCCAGAAATGCACATGATTTCTTGGGACAACTCGATTTGAATCCATATTTGCATCCATTTGGCAGTTGCATGACAGAGATCGTCTTTCCAAACAGAAGTTCTTTTGATTTTCAAGAACCCACGAAACCGATTGTTGTAGTATTCCCTCCACATTCAGACCAGGGACTGTTCTACAAGCATTACTTAATCGTAAAAACTACAGACGAAGTATTTGCACGAGATATATTCTTTAATCAACTCATATCTAGACGTTACAATTGTCTTGCGATGATGATTTACATTCCGAGGAATATGCCACAGGAAACTATTCAAGATCTCTGGCAATATTATTTAGAGGGTCACTCCGCCTCAATAATTGCTTATTACACTCGAGAAACAAGTAAGGAAAGTGGGGAGTTTATCAACACTCGATATTCAACCCAGACTTACACAAATATTATATATGAGCCGCAGGAATCCGCGGAAACTTCGGATAAAACAATAATCAAGATTCAATCCAGTATATGTTACAATCTGTTCGCAAATGTTCATTTCCATAAATTCTATTTGCATGAATATAAGACTAAGATAAGTCCTGTCGAAGTTCTCTGCAAGTCCCCTGGAACATTGCATGGTGTAAATTATGAGGTCGATGTTATCTGGAGCAAAGTGACAATGTCCAAACTGAATCAATTGTACAGGGAAGCGGTCACCATGTACGCAAGTGATTTTGCTTTTGAAACCAGTGACCCTGAAGAAGTATCGTGTTCATCTGAAGTCATCTGGGACTCGAGTTTATATTTTATCTCAAAGGAAATGAAAACTACTAATGGAACTAGTGATGAAAAATTAAAAAGTATGGTTTTCTTGTCCCTCCTCACCGAACGGTTTCCAAACTCAACGGTTTACTACCAAGGATTTAATGGAACGTCGGAATCACAAAAGAGTTGCATACCTGAGGGTCAAGATACGGCTTTTGTACACCCGTTGGTAAATCGATTCCAGTATTCATATTCATATTTGACGAAAACACATGAAATCAGCTATAACTTTCTTACCTGTGATGGAATCAGGGAAACATTCTCCTTCTATGCCTTCGCAAAACCATTTCAATTGAATCTGTGGGTATCCATCGTCATTTTCAATGCGATTATTGCCACGGCTCTCCATGTCGTATTCAGATTTAGACACATGAAGGCTAATATCTATTTCATGCTATATGCCTGGATGGTTGAACAAGACGTGTCGTTAAGGAATGACCATGTCATGGCAAAACAGGCGCTTTGGATTCTTGCACCGTTATGGATGGTTGCTGTCGTTCTAACGAATGCATACAAAGGAATTGTTGTCACCGATTTGACATCGCCAACACCACCATTCAAAATTGAGACATTTGCGGAACTGGCTGCTGAGAAGTACACCATTTACGCCCCATACGGACACGACTATTTATTACAAATCGGATTTTGCAACATTGATAAAATCCGACAGGAGATGGAAATAATGTTTGGATTAATGGATGAAGAGGATTCCACACCTTACAATTGCTCTGCTTATGCCGTGAATCACACTCTTTTCGCGACTAGTTTACTTTTCTCAGGGCTCGACGCTATCAACAGATCACTTGACACGAACAAATTATACGAAAGTTTGTACGTTCATCTGGGAATGCCAGAAAATTGGAAACTCAACCAAAACCCAACCATTCTAAATTGCAATAAGTCGGCCTTCGTTGACTTCGATTCTGAAATCGACATAGCATTGCACAGACTCAAAATGTTTGACAATGAAAATAATTTTAAGATTTACAAAGGCAAAGAAAAATTCATGGCGTCAAATGTGGGTTTCGAGATTGAAAATCTACATCAGGATGGAGGAATTTTGAAAGAACGACTTCAATTGTTGGTTGCGTCAGGTTTGTTTGAAAAATGGCGTCTCGTGCTTGATGAGAGAAAGCTGGTCAAATACATCCATGAGACCATAGGCCGATTTGAGGCTGAAGAAATAGGAGTACGGAAATTAAGTTTCAGCTCTTCGAATATAGTGGCAGTGTTCTATGTCTACATGATTAGCATTTTGATATGTCTGGTTAGTATTGTTGCGGAATGCTATGAATTATTATTTCAACATGGAAAGAAGCTTGTTAGTATAATGGCGGCCGCATTTCAACATTTTCTCGTGAAATTCAAAGAATTCATGCGAGGGTAGCACGTCTATATAACTGATCGTTTTTAATGCATTTTAGTACTATTGACGTTCGCACAATTATAAATAATATTCTGTGTAATATTTCTCTTACCAATATTCAGGCACATACTGTAGTTCTGCACCGTATTTCGACACACCGTTTCTTACGAACAATTTGTACAAAATTGGTGAAATATTCTGCAGTTGTAATAACAATAATATTACGTGTTTTTACACAATATTATTAAATACATGTAAATGTACTACACAAATTTTCTGTAGTTTTCTGCAAATGTATACTCTGTTTAATGAGGAAATATGTAAGTCCCAAAAACTCATAACTATATACATAATGACCTCAAGATGAGCTTTTCGAACGAATCGACACCATACTAGATATAGAAAATTGAATAACATCTTCAATTTTGTGAACTGAACATAAATCAAATTTCTATATAATTTGAGGTCTCCTCTCTCAACATAATTCGCAGACACAAATCGGGACGAAAGGTTTTTCCTTAGAAGTTGGTACGTACAAAATTATCAAGTTTTGACACGAAGTATTTTTTGTACACTTGTTTCTGCGTCTGTATTGTGAGCACATTGGGTATTACCTCTCGTACTGTCGTAAGGTGTCATCAATCAATTACGTCATAACCGTCAATTACCTACTCGTATTCTCATGAAACTAAAGAGTTTATCCAAGTTCCGAAACTTTTGCCTGTAAGAAGATAATTTGTAATTATTGTTTGGTTCTAACATTCGCGTTTTCTCCGTTGCAATTACCTACATGATAAAATGAACAAGCCATTATCAGACATTTGCTTGCACTCGAACTTACTAGACCTGTGCATTTTTCCTTTAGTCTCGTTAGCTTACGATTTGTGTTTGCACTATTTGCGAAAGTTCCCAAGTTTTACAGTGAAACCCCCGAAGTATAATTCTTTCCTTTGGGAAAGTGTACTATTAAAATCATACACTAATCTGTACATTGCCAAGAATTCACTTTGCCCGTTGAACACAAACAGTATTAGGCGGTAGATATTTCCGTCGTGCTTTCATGTCACCGTCGTGTCTAATTATGAATTTCCACATTCCCGTTACTTTAATGTCTACTTACTGAAACGCAAATTAAAATCAATGCGACATGTTCGACAAAGCGTGTGAATTCATCATGTTGGAATCTTTCCTTTGGGTTAAATAATGGAGGGTATGTTACCCTGATAAAAATGCTAAAACCGTATTTACTAATCTTTGCGTGTCCGTTATATCTTTTACTCTAGTTGCCATTACACATTCATCCGGCTCAGAGGTTTCAGATGTATCGCTAACTATTTACGTCTTGGATTCAATTCGATGTACTCATTAAAGAGATTATCTCAAAACAATATAAACATACATAAGAATCGACACATTGAATTATTAGTAAGTGTCACTAATTACGAATATAATTCCGACCCGTGCGCAACAGAATCAGGATTTTTCAATTTCGGCGACTCCTTACGAGGTGGGACAATAAGAAATCGTTATAGTTCTGCAATATCGCACATGGTGCTAAGCGTTGTCCTCGCTTATCGTGTACGAGAATAGATTTTTATTTGATACATCATTGAAGCAATCAAAAGAATGGCTGCTTCCTGGATTTTTTCGGTGATTATCGTAATATTCAATTCCTTTGAAAATACGGACTCGACCGATTTGTCGGTACATTCACCAGACATGAGACAAGATAATAAGGATGTACGATATGTTATATCCTAAGTGCGTTAAAACTGGAATTTCTAACCTGTGAGTGGTGGAACTACTGCCATTAGGGCAGTGAGATATTATTTCTTGAAACAAGAGGATAATTGACTCTTCTTGATCGATTCTATTGATTTACTAATTAAATTATAATTAATATTATATATCAGCAACACTTGAATTATAGGCTCATTGAATTAAATTGAACATCACTATTAGCACATTCTAACAAGGTTGTATTTAACCTTAATGTTTAAAATTTTAGAAATATTAGAGGTAAATATCTAACTAAGAAAATTATGTATTAAAACCTTTCAAGTAATTTTTTAAAAGGGTAAAAAATACTGAGTGATTACTAGTTGGATAATTTTCTTGCACGGCAGTACATACATATGATATTTCGAGATTAGGGTGGGTTTGGATCTATGTATACTCGTACAACTGTTTAACTTGATGTGTTGCAGTTATTTTCACTCAACTGCTGATAACTTTGTAATTGCATGTTAAAACAGAGGAAGAAATTCCAGTAGAAAGTTTGAAGTAAAGATTGAAGAAGCTTAATTACTTCCGATCGATCGCTTTGAACGATTAGGTGGTTTCACCTGTAAATTACTTAAATGATGTTAGTACAACTGTTCCTACAGTTGAAGTCAAGTAGTTTGGGTAATTTTTACTTCAATGCTGCGTAGATTGCCGTCACACAGTGAATACGCTGTGCAGGAAATTAGTACACGACCTCCACTGAGTAATGAATCTATAACATTGTTCAAGTTTGTATATTACAATAATTGAACTTGCTTTGTATTTAACTTATTTTTGTTCAAAATCCAACAAAATAGAACACTATATATTTCGGAACACCATTCTAATCAACTTTCAGATCCCAAATGCCACGAACAGTACTCAACAATCATCGCATAATCTGTAAAATTGTATATTATGCGGTAACATTTCAAGGAAATGGAAAGCGAGGTCCAAATTATAAAAATTAATATGAAATTAAAATAAAAAGTTTCTGTGCACATTTTATTTCTCCTTTTGTTTTGGAAAGAAAGACATGATTTTAAGGTTGACTCTCATCATCAAGGTATTTAGGTATTTAAGTGATGATTTCAAGTTTTCAATACAAGGGTCAACATGTATTTTCTAGCCCTTAATAAATGAGACGAGGATGTATCGAGTTCCAGCAGTTGTTTTCAGGCTTTCGTGATAATGTGATGCACTTCCTGGATGCATGAGCATGTATCCCGGGTAATTGTCCACAATTGAACAGTTGTACTTGATGAATCTCACTCCACCACCCTTTAAAACAATGCATATAAAATGTTAAGAAATTTGACAATATATGAATTTAGGGTGCGATCAATTAACTTATTAATGTTACTTTTCTATCTTATCAGACCATAAAATGTCGGATAAGATGATTTGGTATAGAATTCTAGAGCAGATATTCAAGGATCTAACCGAAGTTATGAAATTTCGCTAGGACATGTTTATCCGAATCTGATTTGATATTTTATATGAATCAATATACTCGAAACTGATCTGAATAGATCAGATATATTCAAAGCAATCTAATCTGATAGATGATATTTTCTAATTTAATCCTAGCTAGGATATTACATTACGACTTACTTCGAAACCTTCATTGAGTGCCAAATTTGTGCTATACAAGGAGTCATCCTCGTGAGGGCGAAGTCCTGCCAGCTCATCCGGTTTGTATCGACTAACAAAACTTACTCTTGGGTTTCTTGGCTGAAACGAATAGTTAAAAATTTGAGAATTTATAAACGTAAATAAAAATAATCCGGAGAGATTTAAGATACTTTACAGGGTGGATCATAACTATTTATTAGTTCTTCTAGAATCAGATCTCGCTTTCGCGAGATATTTATCTGGAATCCGGTAGTTCTCTAGTACGGATGATCCAATGCGTTGAACGGACTGTGCAGTTTTCGAGTAAAACAAATTATAAAGATCTATATCTCCACGCGTGGTTGGATTTATATTCTCTACAAAATGCAGCGTTTCCTGTCAATCCCGATGATGAAAAGCTAAAGTTTGAAAAATGGTTATGAACCACCCTGTGAGTGTACACTGCATTTACATTGTCTTCATAGCCAAGCCAAACTTTTCTCTGAAGTGGAAGGACATACGATCGGTGGATTTCAGCGAATGCGATATTAAGTCCGAGTTGTTCCAAGTTAATGTCCACGGATGGGCTTTGTAAATTACAAAAATAAAATTTGAAAATAAAGTTCCAGAGCTTAAACATGTGTCTACCTTACGCATTTCCCTCTGCCCTGGGATCCTGGAATAAAATAATCAATTAATTTACAAAACTATTTTCAAAATGAGATGTCTGTGGAGAAATGGCTGTAATTGTGTATACACTCACATCTCCTCTAAACCAAGTACCAAGGTTTTCTGCTTCCTGGATCACGTCCTTACAAAAACGTTCTGTCAATAATGGGAATCTGTACACGTCATGGCAGGGCTACAAACATCGGGACCGATATGTTTTTAAATAACTTAATTTTTATTATTACTAATTCCTCAAAATATTAAAAGAAAACCTGCTCTAACGTAAGTCCTGGGTTTAATAATTCAGACCAAGAAGGATGCAAATAACGAGCCTCCCAATCTTTCCGATTCCCAATGATTTCGTACATCTCATTGTTTTTGTGTGCCCCCCAAAAGTTTTCAGAGTTCACCTATCAGAATTTTTTCAAGTTTGAGACGTATATCAAGTAATTGAAACTAGATGTGTTGGCCAAACTTACTAGGTGACCCCAGACTTCTCGATTACTCAGGTACATGAATATATCTCGGTCTCTGAAAGTCAATAGGTCAGAAAGGAAGTACATTCTCACACAACGTATCAGTAACAGCAAAATCTCAAATAGGGGCAACCTTAAGTCTCCTACGCCTTGCAGAATCTCGCCAATTTCTTTTTAAATTCTATAGGTTTATATATAGGGTTAACTAAATGGCTATTTTTCATGGGAGTATTCTACTTGGCGTCTGCAATCTTATATTCCGTCGCCAGCACTGGTCACTGGTACCTCTTTGTTTTGGGCAAAGTTGTTAATGCATATATTTGAAGGAAAAATGAAACATCCTACCGATTATTATGACAAAATGCGAAGTGTGGTTGCACCTGTAGAATAGCGGCAACGTAATTTGGCCGTGTTTTCTCATTTTTAATCAATGACCCATTCACCAAGTATGCATGGCTGATGAATGGAACATTCCAAATTCCTCTGCAAAAAATCAAGTAATGAAGTACGTGTATTTTTGCATAAATGCTTAATAATTAATAATGTATAATGATTAATAATGTATAATACGTTGTGAAACCTGACCCAGGCGACCTGGAATCCTTACGGGAGTGCGGACGGAGTAAAGACGGGCTCGTCATACGTTACTGGGGGTTTGATGACATACACGACCCGACTCTTCGGTCAAGTGGTCGCCCAAGTTCAGGTGGTCACAATAAAGGTTTCACTATACAAATTATAGTAGTTGTGTGTATTACTTCCGCCGTCCCATAACGATGTCCATGTAATCAACATTCATGAGTGGGTTCAAACCGTCTGCTGAGACCATTCCCCAGAAATTTGCATGATAAAACCCTGAGGTTGGAAGCAAAGGAGCAACTATTCCCCGATTTTGTTCAATCAGACGTTGAAGGGTCAATGGATTATCGAAATGTGCTTCACCATCCACGCTAAAGTAGTAATCACAGTTCTTCGCAATGCAGTGGTCGCTACAATAATGTGTTCAAAATGTTAAACCGTAAAGTGAATTTCTTAATTCCATAAGGTCAAAGGTGAAGGGAAGTAATTATTACTCACTTACATTGCAAGTTTTCGTACTTCCCACGTCCCTTTCGTGTGAATAGGCAGAATTAATTTAACGCTTGCATATAAACTGGATCCTCTTTCTAAAACATTATTCAGGACAGTTTCATGAAGATGAACCTGTGAAGATTTTTTAAATATTAGTACATCTTTCATTTGTTCTGAACCAATTTGTTTCAAAATCGTACAGCATTATGGACGAACAAGTGAATCCGTTCCTTCGGGTAATCCAGTTGGTCAATTTTCTGAAGGAATTCATCAAGAAATGGAATAGGGTGTTCCACAAAAATTGCGAGTACAACCGATGGAAAATGTTCATCCTGGAATTTATTACTGTGTTAGGAATTATTTTGAAAGTGCATATAATAATCTGTAATACGTATGTACAGGGTGGTTCATAATCATAGTCAACCAATTGTGGCAACCCACTTACAGCTGTATAGGATTAGGTAATAATTATGAACCGCCGTGTATACCTTAGTTTCTGGAAATGAATTTCCAGCATTACACGCTGGACTGCATCCATCAACTTCATTCCACGTGTCCGGCAAGTAATTTCCAAAATAATTTAACGCACTCCTTTCGGCTGGAGCATTGCGATTAATATCTCCAATTATAAGGAGTGGTTTTGTGTCGTATTTAGTGTTCAATGGCGTTGGTCGACCATCTTTAAAGGTCACCACGACCTCATCCGGCACAGCATCGTTCAGAATGTGGAATATGTTTGATTGACTGTCCAATTTTATTTCGAGTTCTTCGCGGAGGTCAGCTTTTAAATAAGATTTTGTGAAAAACGTCTGGTCTCTTTCCTTTGAGCCGGACACCATGAATTCAAACAGTGCGTAGATGTAACGGGCGTAACCGATATAAGCTGAATATTATAAGTAAATATCGATTAGTTCAAGTCATTTGGAATTCGGTCGTCCGGGATAGGTTAATATTTAGCCCTGAACGGTTTTACCTCTAGAGCTCAGAAAACGTCTCCCAACATCGACATTAGGGAATTGGTTGACCACACGCTCTTCTAGACTGGGATCCCATGTAAAATGAACTATCAATTTAATCCAATTCTTTTAAGAACAATAATAATTGATTGGTCGATACTTGCCTAGACGGTGTTGCCTCTGCTGCAAATAGTATGAGAGCATTGGTAGCCTTAAATTCAGTGATGATTTTTTCAGCTGTTGCCAGGAAAAGGACTTCGTAGCTAAAAAAATGAATTGTACAGGAATACGTGGAACTCCATTTTCTACGATCGGCATAATTGTTTAAAACGAATTCAATTAGGATTAAAGTTCCTACGAATCTCTGAAAGGCAAGGTCTTCTGGAGCATGTACTAGCTTCTCAATTGACCCGAGAGGTCATCAGTTGTACCATCGAGAAACTGAACTACAGAATACTTCCGTAAAACAGTGATAAACTACGAATCCACAACAGCGTGAACAAGCAGCTAGGGTAACTTTTACGAGTATCCTATGATGTATTGACTGTGAACTTCAAAATTACTGTTTGTCTTGGAAAATCCGAAAAAGTACACCAAAATGTTTTGCTTTAATCAAACAATTTATATTTCCTCTTATTGTATTCCATTCGTCCTTATTTCGAGAACACAATAGAGGTTCTTTAACGAAATGTTGAGGGTAAAATATGAAGTGATTTAAGGACGGATTAAATAAGTGTATAATTAAAAACGTTTTCCTCCTGTATATTAAAATTAACTTGTCTTAGAAATTGCATGCTTAATTAGGCGAAAAATTTATTGGTCATCTAGCAATTGTCATCCGTTGAAGTATGCAATTTTTTTGTTAAATACCATGTTGTCAACAAACTATAACTCTGACTTCTAGGATATTAAATTACACAGCTACATTATACTCACATTTCCAGCTTGCATTTCCAATTTTTATCAAACCTAAAAATTCTGGTAAACTCAACCCGGTTGCGGTAAGGGACGTTATTTTAACCCGTTCTGTGCGGAAAATACACCAAAAACGAACACGAACCACCAGCCGAAGAGTGCAATCTCCTAGAAAATTCTAATCAAAACCAACTCACTAATTTCTAGTTTAATATATGGAAAAGCAAGCAAAATAATTTTTTTTATCGCAATTCAGCATAATCTACCAGATACCAGATACAAGATAGATACAGATACAAGTTACAACTTCAAATTCAATATCATCTTTTATAGTGTTTAACACCCGAGATGACCAACTAGACATTCTGAAGCATGCCTTATATGAAATAAATTACGCCGAATTTACAAGTTTCTTATGTTGACGCTCCATTTAATTTTTTTTTTCTAAAAAATGATTTTCACCTACTGAATTTTGAAAATCCTGCACGAGGAAGGAACTTTTCATTAATATTCGCAAAGAAAGGCACTAATAACCATAGTTTGTCAGTGCCTTGTAGTCGATATGTATTTATCTAAATTGGTTTTACACATAAGGAAATCTTTATGTAGATTTCATCAACGTCTGTATTCTGTAACGTCAATAAAAGCATTCAATAAATTTTTTGGTCTTTGATGATGACGAATCTTTCAGTCTCATGTAGCCTTTCGGTATTAGAAATTGCCTTCCAACAATTTACTTCAGTTTGAGATGAACCATCTCTCACCACTCTGTCGAGTAAAATCCCTCAGAAATGCATCAAAATACAGTAACAAGCATTTTCCGAAGTTTTACTTCTGAACAAGATTTCTTGAAATACTACTTCCTCAGCTTCTTTTAGTTGCTACCGATTTTCACTAATAATGCGCTCGTTAGTGCCGCTGCCCTCGTTGGATTCTTTAATCGACAGACCATAAATTCCTAATACAATTCTCTACAAAAATTCACTTTACGGATCGTTCCCATCTTTGACTACAGAGTGAGACAGAAAAGTTTAGTTGGAACTAACTGGTAAAACGTTTATGTGCTATTCAAGGAACGTACTTTCTCAGGAATGCATATCATCGATTCACCTGCACACCAGACACACTTTGTAATAAGTAGTACCCATTACGGAACTAGTAATCGGAAAGAATACTTTTCCAGAATATTCTAAGAATAACTAAAAGTAGTTGTCTAGAAAGTTACTCAACTCCCCACTTTAATCCCATTAATGCGCGACATTACCTTTCTGTAAAAAGTACGATTTTCTCCTTGTCATCTATGAATTTCTTGATTTCCTTCTTGACCAAATAAATTGTTCGGTCATCATCTTCATTCGCATGATCTGCGGTCAATACTTTAACATTCAGGTCATTTACCCCCGCGCTTCTTAAGCATTGCCGCAAGGAGTCTGTCGTATCATTGGACTTGGAAAACACGAGTATTTGCAGGTGAGAACCTAAATTCCAATATAAATACACATTTTAATTTCCATTTGTGTTAGGAAATTCACCCACATGTTGTTACCTTACATTCCAGACACACATGTATCGAGAGCATTAAAGTCATATCAATTTTTATTTGTTATAATCATTATTACCATCATTTGGTTCGATGACTCTTGTGGGATTGATAGCATTTTTCCTGCATTCTTCTGACTCACCCTAAGCACAAAAAACACATCGCCAAATGAATTTATTGCGGCAAAGATGACATATGGTCAAACATTTCCACGTAATTTTTGTGCGGAATTTTATAGAAGTGACTACTTCACCCTTTTCACCCAAGAGATCAAAATCTCGTCTAGCAGCAACATGCAACAGCTGCAAAAGCGACCAGAAAATGTTTAATTTTAGTAAACGACTCACACAGATGAAGTTAACGGCGCGCTCTCCAGTTTCCTCAACCTAACCAATTTTAATATTTGTTCAAGAATTCTAAAAAAAATAGAACTATTAATTTAATAAAAGCTGTCCGTTGATTGTTGTTATGCGTGCATTACTGTTCATTGTGTACCACAAGGTTAGAAATATCTACTAGTAAAAGTATGAAATGACTTCATTTTTTGTTCCCGCGATTGGCGCATTGAACGGGTGCCCTGACGTACAGGTTTGAGTTATTTTAAAATCAAATACACTCTAAGAGTATTTGTTATATTTTACTTGCCGAAATATGTAAAACCTTCGTTCCGTGATATAGGAAAATTACGTTAGTCGATTTCAACATAATCTTCAGTCGGTTAATTTTCTGAATTAAAGGTTTCCAGGTCTCGTCGATATCTATTCTAAGAACTAATAAAAATAATACAAATGCGATGATAACTTATTAAATAATTAGTTTATAGTAATCCGCCCGTACCTAGTGTGATTAAATTTCGTACTTTCCTCACTTCAACTATAGATTATTACGGTCAAGTATTCAGCCTACACAGTTAAAACTTCCGGACCAATTTTTGAAATATTAATTAATTTCGACTCGACTGAATTTTATCATCGTTTACCTTGAAAATTTCGTGGCTTAAGTTTGCGTAAAAATATGACTGCATATAGCAAACACGACTCATTGCGTGAATACTGAATACTGAGACCAAAACTTTGATGCGAACTGGTGAACATTAAATAATATTTCTTGGACTTATGCAAACGAGATTCTATAATTTCAGATCTGTAACTGGGTGCTGAGTGCATTTATTTTTTTATTTTTTTTAAATTGAGAACCATATAATATGTACAGTAAAACTAGCCAGTGGATTCGGGTTGCAAAAATGCGGCCATATTGAAGATATGACTTGGCGTATGTTAGAATCGGAATACAATACAATAGACCAATCGTCGAATCCCGGTGGTCATATGTACCGGTGATCGCGATCATAGGTGTTCAGTATAGCCGAAGCAAAACCTCGCTTAAAATATCGTAACCTGACATGCCGGTAACGTGTGGAATTCAAATAAGTAAATTTGTAAAACAATTAATTACCTCATCGCCCACGTGGTTACATTTCTCGGGTGTATCTTCAGTATTCACCAGTAAAAATGAACTAATAAAAATATAAATTACTAAATTCATTTTGATGTAACACTTAATTGACGGAGATATAAAAGAACAATGTCTTCAATCAAACTGAAGACGTGGCATTCGAAGTTTTACAACTTCATAATATTATGACTTCCGTGGCCTGGAATGAAAATACAGTAAGATTCATAATATTTACGTTCAGAATTACGCATTTCCTTTCGGTTTACGGATCGTTCAAAGACATTTGGTCTGATATTGACATATTAGGTGGCTCACGATAGTTTGTCTGGCCAGACACCACGACTGTTTTTTAACGAATGGACACGTAAGAATAATTGCAATTGCAGAATTTTGCACGATAGTTTCACTGTGTAACTCTAATACCGAAGTTCAAGTGTCTGTCTGTGTAAATTCAGAACGAAGCTAAAGCTGCAACCTTTTTCTCGTGAACCTTCATAAATACGCCAATTTCCCAGCTGCGGTTATAGGTACACCACCACCAACTGTTTATAGTTTTAAATATTATTTTCCAAAATTCAAATGAAATATACGCCGCCCTAGACCTATTTTTTTATGGAGCCAGTAACGAAACGACCCAGGAAATACCGCATTCAATTCTCTTGAAACTGCGTGTACTATTATACTTTATTCTAAAATGTTCGACCACAGTTGGTCACAGCGCAGGATCTGATTTTCGATTAATGTCTATAGTAGTGGTTTTGAACTACCCTGTATAAGAATGCGGTGCAGTTTAACTGATTCGGCTGGTCAATAGCCAAGAAATTTTTCAATTGTTGAAAGTTCTTGCGGTACCTGGTTTAAAGTGTTACAGACAAATGGTTCATGTTAAAATTCCTGAATTCGAATACATGTGAAATTGAAATAATTTGAGCCCGTATTGTATCTGGACTTTCTTTTCCAAACTTCATCTGATTCGTCAAATCGGTCAAATATTCTAACAGACTATTCTTTTTGTGGGAGATGAAGATGACGCCGTCGTCAGGAATTACATTTTGTGTCGATCGTTCCACTGAAAATAGAGTAGATACCGTATTGAGATTGAATTGAGATTGATTAAGTTCTGTTTGATCACCACTTTGAATTAAAATTTACTCGTTAGCTGGTTTTTAAAAATAAAGTGCTGCTAGACATAAGCTTCAGTCCGTCCTTCAATCACAGCATACTACTATAGTGGTATGGGGAGCCTATTATAATATTTCTGGGTGTAGGGTTCGATTTCCTCAGCCGACAGTGACCGGATCACGTGATTTTTCTCCACGGAAGTTCTATCCTACTACTAGGGGTGTGTTCCCTATGCTAATTAGGAGTTTTAAATACATTGGGACAGGTGTTTCTTAATGAAATTTTGGAAGGGAAAGTCGGTATATTTGTTCTGCCTTTCTATAGTCAGAATTGTGGGTATTAGTCCTATTTTAAGGCATCTTGTCGAACACATGACCCGCTGCGTTGTAAAAGTTTTTTTTAGGAAAAGGACAAAGGTTAATAATACATTTTCTCCCAAATTTTACGCTGAATGTCTTTAAATAGATATTACGTAACACTCAACCCTTTCGGAATAAGTACGCCCAATTTTCAAGGTCAACATATGAGGCCCTGTGGCCCAATGGATAAGGCGTCGGACTTCGAATCCGAAGACTGCGGGTTCGAGTCCCGTCAGGGTCATAACTTTTTGCATTATATAGAAGTGAAATAATAACTGGTGTTAAATTAGGAATTCTAGCTAGCTATTGACTTCTCAGATGTTCAAAATTTTTCGGTATTGGAATATCTGGGAATCCTGGAAACCAGATAACGGAAAATATTCTTACACCTCATTCCGCTACACCCAAATATGGAAGGAGCCAGAAGAAGCGAGATAGAAATTTGTAGCTGGATCTAGTGAATTAATCAAATTGTAATATTTCAGCTAATTTCCAGCTCGTACTTCATAGAATTTACTCAAGTAACTCCTTAACAGAATCTAATAAATTGGTACACTAATTTTTCTTATTAGAATTTGGTGAGATGCACATTTGAAGACATCATGGATATGAATCCCCTCAAATAATTCAGGATTACAGGATTATGCATGATGATGCGATTACAATTAGAGTATGCCCACACAAATATTGGCGAAATTCGCCATTCGGTCAAAAAGACTTACTAAAAACTTACAATTAAACTTCAATTCTCAGCTTAATGAAAGTGATCTGGTGAAACTGTGTCTGGTGAAACTGCATAACAATATCTTCATAATTTGCCAAAATTGTATCATGAAACTGATGTTAGTTGCTTCGTGATTGAGTCTGATGTACGTTCATTTTCTTGGACAACACCCGGATTTCAGAACTTTGGGAAAGTATAGTTATATTTGATATATTTTTGCTAAAAACCGATTGGGGAAAACATAATCAGATATTTCTGCGAGGTTATGTTGGACGTAATTATCATTTTAAAAATTATCAAATCCTAACGTGGAAGACATAAAAAAGTTTCTTAAAAAGTTTTAAATTACGCCAAACTAGATATTATTATACATTAGTTTATACCGGTTGTAATGTTGGATGTAGAGAAAAATAAAAATACCACAACAGTGTGGAAGAAATTCATTCTGTCGGTTATGCTGCTGATTATTAATTAAAATATCCACAGGGCTCCTTTGCAGTGAGCGTATTTCCTTCAGAAAATAGAAACGTTCAATTATAGATACTTGTATTTGAATTTCATATTGGTAGTTCATTACGCAAACGTTGTGTTAGTGGACAGGCATGAGTCAAATTCGAATAAAAATTAAGAAAACAGGTGTGGTGGCCTTTTTAAATTTAGTTATAGATTCTGTAAAATATACTAAGCAAGGAGTGGATCAAATTTTGTCCTAACCAGGAGTACCTCCATTTCTGGTTAGGCCGGATCTGTTGACGATAGGTGATGAACCACCCTGTGCATACAAATTATAGAAAGTTGTGACGCGACGAATCATTATGAATTACGTAATTAGGAATTTCATTTGTAAACAAGATCGTTAAATTATTCATTATTACATGTTAATCTGTGTTTGCTATCCACTTACCTGCCTCAACCAGAATACAAATTAAAAAAGAACTGTTATACTGTTAACAACCACTGTAACTCTGACGTAACTTTTTTACAATAGCAAAACGGACAGTCTAACGGAAGTATAAATTGTACGATTGGTGTTTTTAGTAATTACCCCTCTACCTAGAAAACAATAAACAAACGATATTTTCAAATATAATTCCCCACGTTCAACAGAAAAATCAAACCTAAGCTGATTTGACTTATCAGACATTCCGAAAAATGGTGTCGATGAGCCAACCATTCCGTTCCAGAAGCTACCGAAAAATATGAACAAGTACTCTTAGATATTTTCAGATATCAGACGGGGTCCTTTATACATTAACTTTAGGAAATCATGTCTCACGAGAGAAATATTACAACCGATGCTGCCTTCGCGTAGCACATTTGAAAGTATTCGAGACTAGACGGAGACAAGAATTCGACTTTGACAGACAGGAACCTCTAAGCTTGTGCAGTTCTTCCGTTGTAATGTAATTATGATAACTTGAGCTTGAATTTAGTACGATTTGATTTGAACAGTTTAATTGTTGTTTCATGATAAAAATCGTCGTATAACCGAGTTTTACCGTAGGTGATAACACTTTCAATTCAATTTCAATTCAACAGGTTTTTATTGAAGCTTATAATCAAAAAGGTTGATAACACCGACGAAACAACGATATAATATGAAAAATAAATACTTAGTAGTGAAATTGATTTGGATTTGTATGGAGAGTGACTCCTCGGGGGCAAAATTCAGTCGCGTTAATAATTTATTGCCATTTTTTTTATAGAGTTTTTGTTTTTTGACAGTGAACTTTTTTTGTACAGACGTTGCCTGTGGTGTCTCAATAACTAATGATTGCCGACTGCGAAACCTAAATTTACATTGCGGTAATACTCCGACTCTTTATACTTCGTAACAGGCGTCAGACAGTAAGTACTACCGTACCAAATACGAAACAGCAACATGTTGAAACAAAGAGTTGACCTTCCCATTATAACCACCACCGAATGTCAGAGTCAGAATTGACCGGTAATATTCTCTGCGCACGTAACCCAGGAAAGGGTACATGCCCAGTGAGACACGTAAGAGATAATATTTAACACTTTTCAAAAGGTCACCAACTACTTGACCTTGATTGAATCCACTACCGGTAAATATTTAAAACGCATTGAATTGGCCACAAATGCTCTCTTTTTGTATTCCTATTTTTCTAGCTGACAATTTCTACAAGCTTTCAAACTGGATTGCGATGCATTCGATGAATCATGACGAGTTTATTGAATTGTCCTTGTCATTTATAAAAATCAATAATTCTGGAGAATTTACGAATTTATTTATTGGCTACAATAGAATTTCCTTTGTGTTTGTCCTAGAATTCTGTTTGTTTAAGTAGTATTGTGAGTAGAGAGTTTGACGATTAAGTTTAATAAGATTATCTTTTGAAGTTGCTAGTTTGATGATTTCTTTGTCCTACTTGCAAAATTTCCCCGAACCTGTACGCTTTCGATTTTGTTTCTTCCCCCAAGCCTTCTTTCGTTTTTTAGATTTCTGTTTCGACCTGGGTTTCGATTTACTTTGTGACTTGGATTTTGATTTACATTTTGATTTAGATTTTGATTTGCTTCTTGAATTGCATTTTGATTTTGATTTGCTTCTTGATTTGGGTTTTGAGTTGCTCTTCGATCTGGATTTCTTGTTTCTAGACTTGGCTCGGGATTTTGAGCCCCTATCACTAGAACAGAGTGGAATTGCTGATCTCCTTTTTCGTTTCGATTTCTGCTGCTTGTGGCATTTATCGTCTGGGTCATTTTCACTGGAAGAAGAGCGCGATTTTCGGTGTCTATCTCTTTTAGATCTCCGATTTGAGTCCTTTGTTTTGCTTCTAGATCTTCCCCTACATTTCTTCTTCCCTTTGTATTTGGACTTTGATTCTGAACAGTCACTGTCAGTATCGGTCTCATCATCCGATTCACACTCGTCCTCCTCGGATGACCCGTATGTATCACCACAATCCTCTTCACTTGAGCTTGAACTTGAGTCTTCCAAATTTGTCCTAATCTGGCCACATTGATCGCAACACTCTTGGGTATGA
>JAQFYE010000625.1:0-32349 GCA_034694305.1 Protaphorura glebata
GCCCTCAAGGTCATTCATGTTAAGCAAATTGTGGAAGACGGAATGGAATACCAGGTCAATCGTGAGACGGACATTCATAGTGGACTAAAGTCAGTTTATATTTTGGTTTTTATACCTAGAATATATTTTAATTATATGCTCCAAATTAATGTATATTACTTATTTCTTCATTCATTAATTTAGACACGAGAACATTATTAAGATGTTTGGATATTTTCGAGATGACGACAAGATCGTGTATGTTCTTGAGTATGCCCCAGGAGGCGAAGTATATTCTGAGCTTCTGGCACAACCTAATAACCGGTTCTCGGACGTAAAGTGAGTCTTATTTTCTTTGCTTTGCTGCTAGTTTTGTACATTCACATTCAGCATTGTATTAAGTATTATATTTTATTGTTCCAGAGCGGCGACATACATCTTTCAATTGACGAACGCTTTAGAATATCTTCACAAAAACAATGTCATTCATCGTGACATCAAACCAGAGAATCTCCTCATCGGATATTTTGGAGAGATTAAAATGGCTGATTTTGGGTGGTCAATCAAAACTGAGCCGATTACGAAGCATAGGTAATTTGTCTCCAGATTTGTCTTGGACTTTGAAAAGTTCCGTATTAAATAAATACATACAATTTTTTTGTACAGCAATAATCGGAGGAAAACCTTATGTGGGACTTTGGACTATTTGCCACCAGAAATGGTGACGGGCGTTGCCTATGATGAAAAGGTGAGACTTTAATTTAAAATCTAATTTAATTTAATAATGAAGATTAGCATTTGAGACTAACTGAACCATTACTTAATTTCTAGGTGGATTTATGGTGCCTTGGCGTTCTTTGCTATGAATTTTTAGTAGGAAAACCTCCATTTGAGACTGACTGCCGAGAAAAAACGTACAGTAAAATACGTGGGTTGGATCTCCATTTCCCCTCTTGGGTTTCCCATGGAGCCAAGGACCTCATTAGGAAGGTAATTAAAATAGAATTCAACACTGTCTAGGGTCGAAGGTCATTACCATTGATTAAACCTATGTTTTATTCCTTAGATTTTGCTCAAAGACCCTGGTCATCGGCTCGGACTGGCCCAAGTACGAGAGCATAGTTGGATTCTCCGTAACCGCTCTCTTGAGAAAAAATTACTCCCTTGTTTTGACCAATTTAAGCATTTGGAAGCTGATCTGATTGTCAAATATCAAAATGCAGGTGTGTACTTACGAAATAAAGCTAATGCTAATCTACCACGACGACCTCCTCCAGAGCATATTCGTGTGACCGGAAATGGACATCCACAACTCTCTCGTTCTGTATCACCTGCTACCTCCAAGTTATCTGGAGACTCAACTTCGTCTTCCTCGTCAGCCTCTGTGAAAAGTAGCAAAACTGGAACTCTGCAGAAAAAGGAACCAATTTTCAAGCCGACCGTCAAAACTACGACAGCGACCGCGACCGCCAAACCTAACTCAAAATTTCCGGGAGTCTCTGGCCCTGGAGTTAGTGCGGATTCTAAGGCACCCTCATCAATGATAAAAGGCTTCGGTCAAGGTCAGGGCCCTTCTGCTCCAAAACCAGTTAAAATTACGAAGACGGTGGTAGGGACGAAGGTTGGCCCTGGGCCTGGTCCTGGTACGGCCCCTATGAAGGCAGGTCATGATTATAAAAAAGTTGTAGCAGCTGTCAAAGCATTTCAAACAAGCAAGAAACCAAATCCAGCTCCAGTTTCGGTGGACACCACGGTTAAAGACAAGGACAACAAATTTCCATTCATTAAACCCAAAATAGGTCCAGGTGTTGGTGCTGGGCAAGCGCGACCCCCACCCCCACCGTCGGTAACAGAGCTCAAGAAATTTCCAGTCCCGGGTGTAACTAAACCTGTGCAAAAATAGATTGAAGTTTTTCAGTAATGCAGAATTGTAAGTACTTCGTAATTTCCATGTTTTTTTTTTCAGTCGTTTCGAATTAAGAATAAAATTGACGTGGACGTCTGGGTATGACTCTTAATAAATGATTCATAATGCATGTGTAACAGTAACACGTATGTAATTAATTTACGGAATTGAATAAACCATTTTGGACTTTGGATTTAGAAAATTGAACCAATTTCTGTGAAACTTTCTTGTTATTAACAGTAATTTAATCGGATTTCAGGTGAACACAACAGTTTATCATATTTCTGGATTGAGTTTTTTCAGATCTCGCAATTTAGTTCCAGATTTTACGCGAAGGGAATATCTTGCATTTGAAGTAGTCATTCAACTTGACGTCAAAAATATTTTGTCAGTTGCTAAAAAAGAATTTCAGTGCAAATAGTAATTTCCCTCATAGACAAGAGTTGTAAGAAATGTAAACAAGGCTTTACTTATATTTTTTTGGTACACATGTTGCCAAAAATATTAATTTTCAATTTTTATTTCCAAACTTATCCGAATATTTGATTTTGAAGTGAAAATGAAAAAAATTAAGGATACAGGTGCAATTTTAGTTTCGAACGCTTCCTTCGTTTTCGTTTCCTTTCTTCAATCGTCAGATCAATTTTTTCACATCAACAACTCCTGAAGTCATAGAATTGAACACACTATTTTAAAGTACAATGAATGTTCACGAACGTAATACTACATTAAGTCCAGGTGTAGAATTTGAAATAACGAATTTATTTAAAATTAAAACTGCACTTATAATTAAAATGGCAAATTATAATAGAAATTAACTTGCTACTATTATATTTGGAGGACTTATTTGATACATGTTAATGCTTATATGATGTAATAATTAAATGATTTCCAGAATTACAACAGTTCCTTAAAAGTCAACTCACATCAGTCATTCGGCTTATATTTTATTTCATCGCCTGATTACAAATCGAGTAATTTGCGATTGACTAATTAATTAAGACTTAATTAATCAAGCGCACTAAATCCTAGTTTATTTTTAGAAAAAAATAAGACGTACTGGCATCTTTCCAAATCAGACTTCACATTGAACGAACTAACAAAAGCTAGGAAGAGTCATCTGAATTCTGAACCCTTGAACCCTTTGTGACGATTAAGTCATTAAGTCTCGCTTTCTTCCTCATATTCAGACTTTTCTTATCAAAAATTAGTACTGTCCTATTAATTACTTCAGTATTTTGACACAGGTGTTGAACAAAATTGCACAAAACAAAAATTAACTCCAATCCCTTCTAAATAATAATAATATACAGGATGGTTCATAACGCATAACCGTCATTTCAGAGGTTATCTGGATATTGGATATGGCTGTGTTACACTAGGTATAGAATTATGGACCACCCCGTAGATGGCTTATCTTATACTATACATTGTATAATGTCGTGTCAAAATTCTTACAATATTTAAAAGTAACTCACACATTTAAAAATCTTCTCATAATCAGAAGGCTACCTTAAATCAGGCCTTCAGTTCCACATCAAGTCATTCTATTTAAAAAATATGTCAAATCTGGATAACTTCCTTGTACTCTGGCCTATCATTCATACAAATTACATCCAAAGATACCACTTTACTTGTAAAAGTCAGAACAACTCGAAAACATTCTCAGAATTCTCACGAAACGTCATCGCTAATTTCTCCGACTGTCTCAAAAATGGTCCATGTGTTAATATTGGAGCGTGACTTCGAGCTTTAAAGTGGAAAGGTTTAAGTGTGAGCAACATTATGGTCTCGCCGATAATTATATCCACACATACGTTGAATTGACTATAATTCGGAACGTTTTAAGCGGATCTGAGTTTTACATGTAAAAGTAGTTCTTTGTTAACCTTTGGTTCTGATTAATACAATTACAATACAAAAATTACAATTTCCTGGAGGACGCGTCTGCTCACATAGTAGGTCATTGGAAATCATTCAGTGACTGTTTCCTTTGTCTTCAGTGGGCCCTCGGCCTCATTGTCTTCCGCTACCAAATCTTCTTCGTCAAGCTCGTCATCTACATCGTCCTCTAGCGAACAACTTGAACACCTAAATATATACAAAAAAATACACACAATAATTGACAATCGTCGTTGCGTTGATATCCATTTGGCTCAAGGAAGGTACCGCTAGTATATATGTAGTAGAGAAAAATTTCAATGGAGATTAACTACTTTACAGCAACCTCCAGCCAAGGAATCGAAGTCGAACATTCTCCGTTGAAACTGTTCGCTACCTGCGTCACGATGCTAGGACGACATAGGTCAATCAATTACGTACCTGCTTTCATCGATTCCATAGCTGATACATGTCCTTCCGATACATTCACAACATCCATCGTGAAACCACCGAAAATATGAAGAGCCCATTGAATGACAGGCATGTCTGCACTTGTTCACTGGCATGCACTCTGACATGTAGGCGACGGTGCAGTTGACCGTCAAGATATTCGTAGAAAGGTCAACCGTCGTCGTGTCACCGCCCTCTGTGGAACCTATGTGATCAATAACAAATGGATTAGGGATAATATGACCCACTTCGGTTAGACGATGTCACAGTGCCCCATCCGCTATTTGTCGGTTTGCTTTGGGGGTGTCAAGTGTCAATACTCATGGGCTTAAGAAGGTGGGGCAAATAATTCCGCCCCCCCCTTCTCGAGAAAGTGTGATTTCCGCCGTTATCCGCCATTTGTGGGCGTGTTTCGATGGTCACATGTCCATGCAGTAAAATTGGGGCAAAGTGACACACCCGCAATAATGTGTGAGTGTGCCAAAACTGGCATACATTACCGTCCTAAAATTTTGCGTGCTGTATTGTCGCGTGTTATATTTGAAAATCTTACTGATGGCAATAGAGTCTTCTGGTTTCGGTTGAAACCATGTAGGGTCAATGTCAACTGGATAAGTGAACGTTGTCCATCTTCCTTGAGCATCAATCTCATTCGTCAAAATGGAGAACAAGTCTGGGACAGGTTCCTTCAAGTCACCCACTTGACTCATCATGATATGTGTCGTTGCATTTGGTTTCGGACACAACTCTGTTCAGAGTAAACAAATTAGTAATCAGTGATTAGTTTCTTTTTAAACAAAAACTTTAACGTAGAGCGCAGCGCTGGTGATCATAATGTTCAAACAATAATTTTCAACAAATTTTAATGAAATCAGTTTATAAATCTGCTGGAAGGTGATATTCTGAGACAAAAATTAAGTTATGGAGGCGAGTAGTTAAGCTAAAGCTAAAGTCTTTAACGTCAGTCCTATCAGTTCTATCATATAGTACGAGCTTGTCGAACAACCTTCGATGTCAAAAGCGTGCGCACGGCGCAATGCAATGTGGGGTGGGGATTCAGGTTTTATTCTATCAGCTCCATGGTTTAATTCCTGGTGGCCTACTTCCCAATTCCTTGTACGGCTAGTTTAACTATCTGGGTCGATGGGGCCCCTAGAGTAACCTCTCCAGAAGAGTCACCTCGTTGAAAGCAATTTCAGGCTTTCAAGCTAAGAATTCGTTCAGTCGATAAAACGCGAATTTGAACTGAAGAGGTTTAAATGACTTTAAGAGTAATTAAACAGCATTCTCAGTATTTTCCAGATTTCCATCACTTACCCACACATGAACAGCATTCACTGTACAAATAACTGAGACAGTCAAAACACTCTTTGCAACAGGAACAATTTTTCATCTCACATTTGCAAGACTGCGTGAGTGTACATTTGGACACAATGCTGGCACAAACTGCTTCATTACATGACGTCGCGCTGTCCAATATTGTGAACAACACGACCAGAGTTGCTGTCAATCCTACCAGCATCCCAAAGATTGGTAATTGGCCTGATGATCCAGAGCTCGTCCACTGCCTTTGTCTGATGTCTGTCATCTTAATTCTCTTATCTATGAAATTAGAATTTAAAAAATATTCTCATTAATTCAAAGCATGGCCGCACATCAGCAGAGATTTATCTGTTTTTATATTTAACCTAGAAAACGTGTCCCTAGTAGTAGGGGACAACTTGAGTGGGAGACTAGCAATTAAGCCCGTCTATGGCGAGAAAATTATTGACCAGTCCTCGAAAGAATTTAAATATTTCGTCGCTCGACCCGTGGTTCCATAACGGACACGGCAGCTCCATCTGGTAGTGCCAAACTAAATTACGACGTACCAGTTTGGTGTTGACGTCGCTTTGCGACGCCACTTATCCCTGATACACATAAGCGCCCTTGGATCTTCATGCAAACTTAATTCAATGACAACCACATCGCATCCCTGAGGGTTGTTCCTCATTGTCTAAGTCCGTGTCCATCTTCGCATCTAACCATTGCCCAAAACCTCAACTCTCAACGCTTTTCACTTTCTGAGGAAAAGCGTTGCATTCGAAAATTCAAACCTTTCTTTGTACTTATTGCACCTTTATAATTAAAATGCAAGCATCCTCGACGCTAAACGGTACGACTGAATGCACTATCGAACCTAATTTAGCAGCTGTGCCAGTAATTCGGTAATCCGGTGCACCCGTAATTCGCAACCGGTATTTGGAAAAGTCTAATTAACGAATGAATTGCCTTCACTTTCAACGAACATTTCCAGTATCCCGAATTTTCACATTCCCTTTAGAATTTTCACCAAATAATTATTTTAACCCTTCTATTTTTGGGAACGTTAATCAACAGTTTTACTAAAAAAAATCGCATCTTTTTCTCGAGATCTGATCACGAGATATTTTTTTAAATATGTAATGTCAGATTTCTGATTAGAAACATCAGAGGATCAGGTCTGTATTAAAACAATGCGCAAGAATCACTGCCTTAAATATTTTTTGGTTCAGGTAAGAATGTCAGGTATAAATTAGAGGTTATGCATTATTTTTTCTATTATTTTTTATAGAAGTTTTGGATGTAATTTTATTCTGCGCGATTTGTAATTAGAAAATACATGAGGGTTATCCCTTTTGAGAAGTGCAGGTGTTCCAGCAGGTGTTGGACGACAAATGTGCTGCAGGGCTCACATTTACATTTTAAGATGAGCATTATGGGCACGACCATTAAATTATGAATCAAGCGGCACCCAATTTAATTATTTATTCAAAAACCTAATCCAACAACATCAAAATCTTCACACCGTTAAGACATTGAGAAATATTATATTGCAGTTGCAGAGTCGCAGATTCTCATCACCAGAATTGGTTATAAACGTGTGCAAATTACATTTCTGGTACAATTAATTTTCAAGTTAAAAATACAAGGGATGAACTTCCGGTGAAAATATTATTATTTTCATTCATCGATTTAAGATATCTCAAGAATTTACATAAAAATTGTTCTACGTATCACTAGATTTGTTGTATTTTTGTTAAAAATAAAGCCATTAGTTGACATTAGCCAATGCATGGTATATAAGATATGGACAATCTATTCGGCATGGGGCAGGTACCCCTTGTTAGGGTTTTGTAAAACCTGGGCTTTTTCGGGTTCATGCGATTTTGTTCTGGATTTGACGTTTTCATAGGGCTTCAGCGGGTTGAAATATGTCCCAATTGTGTCAACATTCTAAAAATTCGAAAAAGCAGCAAAAATTCTGGACCCTGTTGATTCTTATGCTAATTCCAGGTATACCGGTAGAGAATTTTGATGGAATCGAAGGTATTTAATGTACACTGTGCGTCCTTATTGAAAAGCTGAATCTTACGTAGATGCCTGGGAAAAATTAGGGATACGACTCAGCACTCAGGTTGAGAATGAGATAGATGAAGATGAGAATGAAGATAATTATGTGTGGACTTCACAACAAGTGTACAACAAGTGGAAGCTGAATCTTCACGTTCAACAATCAACAATGGAACGGAGCGGGTGGCAAGCATCCTAGCATTGTTGTTCAGAAAATGATGATAATAGTTCTGCTTGTGCACACACAAGATGAGGTTGGTAACAAGGGAACGTTCTAAGCCGAGTCGTTATATTAAGAGTCTCAGCACCTCAGAACAACACCACTAGAAATTAATGAAAGAATGGTACATACAACAGTAGGGTGATGTGTCCTACGCCCTGCTTGTCTCAAATTACGTGATCACGTGACATGATCCTCAAAGCAAAGCCCAAACGCAGTGGGGCGTAGTGAGACACCGGGGCAATTTGAGGTAGATGGGGGGGGGGTAAGTTAGGACGTTATACCCTACTGACCGCTTCGGGGCATCTTCTATTACTTTACCCCATATCATATAGTTGATACTCGTCGTCAGGTATGGACGATAGCCTTAGCAGTATGGAGAAACCCCAGACGAGAAAAAACTCCTGGAAGGAAGGAAACAAATAATGATGTGCTCTACGGTCGGGTTGAATACCTCACCTGGCAAATTCAGAAATGGCTGTTTGTACCACTATGCTAAGACGAAACGGCTGAAATATTAAATTGTTGTAGCCATAGTGTCTTAATATTAGAATATTTAAACCTGAGCGTTAATTTGCGAGATTCCTGTTTTACCCCTAAAAGGAGTTCCTTGTGAATAATGTATGGGTATGAAGGGTTGTCTGTATGATGTTTGAGTGATGGACTCGGACAGTGATAGACTCTTTGACGCCTTTGTTTGTTCATTGTAAATATAGACAGAATTAGTTGCGGAGATGATGAAGATAAAGACTAAGATTTCTGAAGGTGGTAGTGCTAGACTGCGTGGCGCCTATCAGAAAAAATTGCTAACCTCTACACGAATTAGACTTATGACATTTGGAGGACACGTGCGGTTGTAAAAGAGTGGACGTTAACACATTAACTTTTACTGACCGCACAATCGAATATTTTCTTTTAGTATTCAATCAAGAAACAATTTTTTCGGAAAAAGTACCGTGTGCGCCTGTGACCCCGGGTTCAAGAAACTTTGACGTAAATATCAAGAGATCTATTAGAAGGTGTCGAAATAATACCCATAAATTAGGAGAAATCTCTTTGTAAAAAATATGACGGTGAATCGAATCTTTCAGCGTTTGTGGATATTTATCGATATCTTCTAAGTTCTAACGGATTCTTCAGAAATACAAATGTTTTTCGAAAGGAACCCGATACTCCCGATACTTCAGACAAAAATCCTTTTAAAAAAGTGAAAATGATAATTTCTTGAATTTTCAAGTGAATTTTTATGAGATCGGTCCGTTCCCTGCGCAAGTTACTATAATTTAGATATCTTCCTCCATATTTGCAGATTCAACCAATAAGGAAGCGTATTTCCTCTTTTTGGAAACAAAATTGAAAACTTACATATTTCCGAAACTTTAGGTGCCAAATGTTCCCAGGATATCCAAATTGTCGAACCACGCGGTAAGTTTGTGAAGTTAGAAATGCTGGCTGGTTTAACGATTAAAGTGAACGCTTCGAGTTGTTCGTTTCACAATCACTTAGCCAACATGAGCTACAACAGCAGGAGGCCGGAGGAATCTAAACTTAGCCGTTCTAAAACTGTTAAATCCAGTTAATACTAGTTAATGCAAATCCAATTAACACTTTTGAGTAAATTAGCATGAGCACAATGAAAATATGCAATGTTTGCAGCAGTTTGAAGCAGAAACAAACAGCACTCCGAGATGAACTCACAAACAAGTCGCAGTGAAAATATTCGCTTGGGAATTTTAAGGCTGATATTCCACGTGTTCCTTTATCCACGCTGATAAGTGAACTATTAGTTTCCACTCGCACAAGTCCACGTTAAGTCATGTCGGTCATTAGGAGTTTTGGTTTTGATATTAATTGACTTAAAGGACAGTTTTTGGGTCATTTAACTTTTACGGCGGTATTTTTAGTCACATTAACTTAAGTCGGCATTTTAAGTCACCAAACCTTAAGTCAGCACATTAAGTCACCAAACCTTAAGTCAGCACATTAAGTCACCAAAACTTAAACCATTGTATTAAGTCACCAATACTTAAATGGTTGTATTAAGTCACCAATACTTAAATGGTTGTATTAAGTCACCAGAACTTAGGCCAGTACATTAAGTCACGGTTGATACTTAACTCAGCACATTAAGTCACGGTTGATACTTAACTCAGCATATTAAGTCACGAGTACTTATACTTCAGCGACTACGTTAAGTCATGCCAACTTTTAGCACACCCTGGCTTAATTCTCAGAAATATTGGAGGGAAACCTAAGCCGGTTTACCAGGATTTCTACTATACCGCTAAATAACAATTGCCGAAAAACGCTGACTTGAAAAGAATTTGCCAAAATATTTTGTTTCTCATTAAGTTTGGAATTTTTTGCCTTAAGGAATTATGACGGTCCACGACCACGTCTTCGTCGTCCACTTCCACTTGACTGAGACTTTTTAACTTGATTTGCGTCGTGTTGAAGAGTTTTTGGCCGCACCTATGAATATGAATACGAAGATGTCCTTTTTTTTTCCTCGACAAGTTTTCTCCGTGTGAGCTATGGTAAAGTGGTTTAAAGGATTGGAATGGAAGGAATTGAAGGTGTAAATGTTTGGATGGTCCTTCTTATGGAAGTCTTGACTTATGAATGAATGAATAGAATCATAGACACTTGTTTCTCCTTAAACTCAATTTGCTCTCTTACAGGTAAGACACCATTTATTTTTTGGGGGGTGGTTCACTTCCCATCCTTTTACTCATCTCCAGTCCAGCTATTCCTTATATTCACATCCCTTCCCTAATAACCATCCGTCATTCCATTCCAACAGCTAAGAAATAACAAATACAAAATACAACAATCTATGTTCTAGGAAAAAATATCAATCATTTCAACTTTTTTTAAAGTTATTCTTAGTAACTTTTCAGCCAAATTTGCCATTAATCAGCTGAACGATTTCTTGGCTCTTGGCTCGATGACCTGAATTGTTATCAAAGATGACTCTTCTCCATTGAAGTTACTCTAGAGGCTCCATCCACCAATGTAGACACTTAAAACAAGACTGAGGAAGCGCTACCCTGCGAACATCCAGCCGTACAAGGATTTAGGAAGTGGACGATCAGGATTTGAACCCAGAACCTTAGGGATTAACACTCGGCCACTTAAGCTAGGATTTTAGGGTGAATGCCATAACGTAACGCGGAATACCAAGTCAAATATACTCCAACCAGTCAGTATATGAAGACGTATACATAAGTCAGCACATTAAGACATATTTTAAAGCCAGATTAAAAATATTAAGCCCACTGGACAATTTTGGTGTCTGTTACGTCTTTGGATCCATATTTTGGCTTAGGGGATGCCAAAATATAAAGAAATTCGCAAGAATAATACCGTTTGGCCAAAAACTTGAGCGATTTGAGAGTTTGACCACCGCAACGGATTCCGGATTTAACTTGATGCCTGTACCGGAGAAAATGGTAGAATGGTGATGCTAAGTGAACAATAGTACAGGTGTTCCGAAGTGATATTAAGGATATATATAGACATGTAAAAGTGTACGTAGTACCTGTACTCATATTCTTATAGTTTGAGACGTAAGTACCCTCCATTTTATTGCTTGGACTGTTTTGTTTCTTTGGTGGACCTAACCCAGAGTCGAAGTCAGAGTCAGAAGCATCCCTTTTCATTTTCTCATTCCTTTTCTTTTAAACCAAACTCATTATATTTGGTTTTTGGGCTTTGGCCCACCTGAGAGAAGGAATCCAACTGTCTACCAACTCCAACGATATGTGAGCGTGGCCCTGACTCGTCACGATGCGATGACGTAGTGGAGTTCCCAAAATTATCTTTGGTCATAGAATTCTGGTCACTTATTTTTGCAAATTAGATTTTAAAGAAATTGGAATCATTGTGTCGCTTTGCAAATCCGAAAGGTCAACTCTTTAGTTTTCATTTGACCCAGACCTAAGCGCATATTTCATTAAAGTGACCACTTTTCATTGTACATAACAAAATGGTCAGGGGCTGCCTGCCTATAAAAATCTTTATAGTGATTACCCCCAGAGAACGCCACTGATTGACTGGAGTTCTAGTCTTGCGTTTCTGTAGGTTCTGGGTTATCTCATCTCCTGAGAAGTCAGAACAAAGAGCACCGCATCTTTCATTCTCAATCTCATTCTTAGCCTATGTATTAAGGACAACCTGTTGAAAAGTCGGTCTCTAGCCCTTATATTATTATTAGAGGAGAATAGTAACAATTCCAACCAAGGGACAAGGACTCGACTCACGTACGATTTAAGGTGTGGACAGGAATTTGGTCCATAGTTCGTATGTGTGTTCTCTGAACCTGAATGAAGGAGTCCTACGGAGAATTACTCAACCCGAATATTTCTTTGACATCTTACAATGATAAATTAAGGACTATATAACTATGATGGTAGTTGGACCGCGCCGCGCGGTCAAATGAACTTCATATCTTCGATTCGACCACCGTGGAATTACTTGGGCCAAATAACAAAAAAAAATCTCAGTCCCGGCCAATATTTTATCGAATTTGTGGTATAGGCCAAAGGCAAATTCAATTTGACAACTTCCATATAAGGTAAGCTCATACTGTCGGAAAGCATAATCGTTCTGAGATGTGTGAAGGGCTAAAGTAAGTATTCCCTGTCGTCTTGAATGCTCATTGATTGCTATACATTCCAGACACGAGACACGCCTCATATTATATCTTCGGTTCGGACTTTCAAGTATTTTGGATGAAGCATCGGCAACTCGACACAATACCTTTAGACAATTTAATTTGAAGTAAAAAAAAACACACACACGCACAATACAACAATGACGAAAAATGAAAAGTTAGGATGACTTTGAGGAATTTTTGTTGCATGTCTTTGATGATTTATATAGAAAAAACTACTAAGAATTTTCTTTCTTCTTCTTATCAGCATCCTTTCCATTTCGTCAACCCGAATATATATTGTGTACAAAACCAACTAATAACACACTAGCCGAGATTGCACGCAAGTACATTATTGTACGTAAGACATGCACTTCTGAAGATTCAGCTCAATTCAACGTCATTCACCATTCCTGTCAAGTTTGCGTGCGACAACAGGTCATTCACAACGCGACAAATAATTTGAGGCGGTTCATTGTACAAACAACAACACAATAATACAAACTATTCAACTAATTGGGCGGCTAATGGTCTTAACCAGTACCACTAACGCAGAGAAAAACCACCGATGCCATATTCTTAGCTAATAGCCAGGTATATCTTTACACAGTTTTCAAGATAGAGTTTGACCGGTTTGGAAAAAGTTGATTTTCACTGCAGATTATCGCACATTATTTTCTCAGATTGTATTGCCGCTGAAAGCTGGACTTTGGTCAAGAAATATCTGAGAAAATGCATAAATATAGGGGAAAATGATAGCATTAGTAGACTTTTTGTAATAATTATTTTGGACGTGTTTTAGTGGATAAATCGTTTAAAAGTGCGTCTTTTAAGGTTCTTTCCATTTTTTACTTAGTCACTCGATAGTGCCGCTATGTGCATCAGACTTCAAAACGGAATAGCTCTACAACAGATCCTGCACAGAATTCTCTACAAAATGTATAATGTTCACCTTCCTCTGACTCTTAAACGTTAAGCTGTAATGGAGGAGCAAAAGGTTATGCACCACCCTGTATACTCTATTCCACTAATTCGAAAGATATGCATGAAGATAACTTGTAAGGACACAAGTGCTACTTTGTATATGAGATTGTCTCCACCGAAGCCAATTCGGAGTACTTTTCCCGAATATATCAGATTTGATGATAATCTGCTCCCTGTCAGAACTTCCTAAAATTCAAGCTTTCAAACAAACTCTGACTTTTCTCAAAATCCAGATTAATTGGGTCTGTTTGTCCGGTTTCGGCAAATTCCAGTCCGGGTGGTCATATTCTGCTTAAATCTCTGACTCTGTGAAATCTGTTATATTCCAGAAGTAAGATAGTTGCGTCCGTGACATTCTTGTCTTCATTTTTAGCCGGCCGGCGGTCTTTCAGAGTCAATGCAGGTAAAGAATTAAGCCTCCGGGTCTTACGTTCATGAAAAACGTAAGTTCCTTTTGCATTTGGACTGCACAGACTGCATGGGAAGTACAAGTACCAAATAACGAAAAGGTATAAAAAAAAATCTCAAAGACAATTAAGAGTCCAGTGCTAAAGGCTTGGGAAAAAAGGTGGGCGGACAAACGCGGCAAGAACAGAGCTCAAGGAAAAAACAGATGTGTCCGGATCCTGAGGACATACTTCAACAAAAAGACCAACAACTCATCATGAGATTTTCCATCATCGTAAAAACTAAAGGAATCCTTCGGTTCAAACAGACCTTCTGGCTCCCATCGTATAATAATCATCCCTTTTCCAAAGTCAACAATATCACCAATACTTTCTTCTCACGCAGCTTTTTTCAGATTTTTTTTTAAATATCATAATATTAACTGACAATTGTCGAATCTCTTTGGACTTTGGAATAGCCCTTTATAGCAGCAAGGGTACCCCTAGTAGTAGTAGGAAATTGCTCTCTCAACTTTAGGTAGAAAATAATCGCTTTGAAATCATTACGATGTGGATACCTTAGATAAGGTTATCATTTTATATATTTTATATAATGTGAGATTTTTAATTCGATACTTCTGGACTAATAGGACTTGAACTTGGTAAAAGTGATGAGAAAAGAAATGAATTCTCCTTAATAAAAGCGCTTGAGGTAAAATATACCCCTTTTGTCTTCTTCTCGGACTCGGACTCTGACTCTGACATAATTATCAGTTAGGTTTATACCCTTTGAGCAATGCGCTCTTAAGACGATTTGGTCCTTCAATTCTCAATTGTTTTGTCCCTTAGGACTTTGGCCTACCTTCTTTCCCCTTAATTGCATTCCTCATTTAATGACACATTCATAGCTCTAAGGTTTGAGAGCAAGATAAAAATGTCACTTTTTCTTCCCTCTACCTGGACCAGGATGGATGTGTCCTCCGGCTTCGTTCTAAGGCTCACAAGGAAACCAATCTTCATGTAAACTCGGATCACGATACGATTCCGGTCCGAATGTTTACAACAGTGCAAACTGAAATTCTTGACCGTAATAACACAATTAAGTAACTATGTGTCGGGCTTATAACAATCAGTTCCTGGGTCCACTTTCTGATCGGTCCACTTCCCAATTCCCTGTTCAGCTGGGTGGTCGCACGGTACTTCGTCTTCAGAGACCTTGTTTAATCATTTGGGTCAGGGGTCACCAGATGGACATCTCTAGAGAAGAGTCGCCTCAATGATGTCAAACCGTCAAGTTTATACAGCGTCGAAATTATACATAAGGATAATGAGATAGCTATAAAGCTAGCTTTCTCTTTGTCCATGTCACGAATATAAATATTTTGTCCGAACATACAATTAATTTCTGCAATCGCTTGCAAATTTATGGTTAGCTTGTTTACAACAGTTAACCCTGAAAAGTCTACCCGAATAAGGAAGCTACCATACATTGGCAAATCCATTGTGTCAGCAGAATTCAAGATAATTTTGGTTGGTTCAAACTTCCTAATAGTGAACTAAAACTTTAATGACAACAAAGTTGGACAAAGGAAATTTTTTAAATGTTGCCTAAGTCGATCTGATTTTGACTTGAGCAAGGGGTCCCTTGTGACTGTTGTCGTATATGAGTAGGTACCACTTAATATATTATGTGGACAGAAGCAAAAAAAGGGGCCATAACTTTGGATTTGGACAACAATAACAACTTTTATTATGAACAACGCAAACGCAATAATTATTTTCGTAACACTACTTCGTATTGACGGAGGAAGATGTTATTTTGAGCTCAGTAAGTACTAAATTTACTCGGACGATTATGTACTGTACATAGTGGGTCAGAAGAGGCAGTAATTACAACTCTACTAACATAAAACGTATGGACAAAACATTTAAAAATTACTATTGATGCAACAAAACTTAAATGGACTCAAATCCAGCATTAGCATGACTTGAGCATAATTCCTTACTAAGTAACCTCATGTCCAACAAACGAAATTAAGTCAATTATTTCACTGGTGGCACTATGCTTTTGGTGACCCCATCTCTCCGTGTCACCAGTTACGATATAATGCGTCAATGGTGGCATGACTAAGCATTACTGATATGGTAAAACCTTCCAGGTTGCTACATGGATAACGACTCTTTTGGAAAATCTTTCTTCACTTCTTGTTTCCGTAATAAGTTTACCTGCTGGGGAAGTCGCTCAAATATATTTCAGGTTTATATTTTTGATTTATTTCGAAATTGAATAAATTATTAAACAGTCTTGAAACATAAACTCGGAGGATTGGACACATATACTGTGACTACGTAGTCTTCCTTCAGTTAAAGTTGTTGCCAATCCGATTCTGAACACCCTCAAGTCGTTTCCTCCTGCATCGATCAAATTACACTAGAAAAAATAGGGTAACCATCCAATACAAAATAATTTGACCATTTCCTATCAGGTAGGACCATAGTCTCCAGACAAATAAAAAGGGATACAATTTAGCAAAATTTGAGACTCCAAGATCTTGAAGCCCGGAGCAACGTGACGTCATTTGAAATGTTTTTTGTTCAAAGTGGTGCGCCAAAGACCATTCTTGGAAAAAAAACAATCCAAATCGAGTTAGTTTGGAGACTACGGCCTTACCTAAGGCAGAAAGTGTAGTCAAGGAATCTTGATTCGATATATCTACTAACTAAATCTAATGGCTAGGACTAGACAACACTAAGATTGTTTTCCGACATTGCGCTCTTGGGGAAAGCTCCCGTAAAATAGGGTGGATCCGCGAGCAGATTGACACAAACGACGAGGTTTGGTTTGCCAAATACGCAGATAGATAATAACTAATTATTCTAATGATAAACCTACGGTTGCGGATTACTCCGAGAATTTCCATTTTCATCATTTGGTAAACTGCTAGCGGGAGGGGGTACGGGATCAGAAGTTGGAGTATCTTTCGGTATCCCAGCATGCTCATTCACAGCCACTTCAAATTCTTCCGGCCCGATTAATTTCTTCTTTCCGTGAGGTGGTGGCCCAAGTAGAATTTCAACTTCATCATAATTGAGCGTTTCTCTTGCGAGTAAGGCTTCTGCGAGCTGAAAGTAAATTATCAAACGTTTGTGTTACGGCCAAGAGCAAAATTGCCATATTTTGAGTATTCATTCAAGCAGACAACGCTTTCTGACTATAAGTAAGCTCATTCTGTCCAAATAAATAAAATCGAGCTTGTTGTTTCAAAACTGGTGACACTGCGCTTATGAAGACTGACAAATTTCTGCGGGACTCAAATTTTTCAAAATCCTCCTTCATTTTTTTCTGTTTGGTTAGTATGAGCTTACCCAGTAGGCAAGTTGTCGAATTATTTCGATAATATCAACACCAATACCTTCTCAAGTTTTCCTTTGTGAATCGTGAGGACTTCTTCTGTCCTTTTGTATGCTTGAGCTACCATTTTTCTAGCTTCTTCATCCATCATACTTGACAAACGTTTACTGAAAGGTTTCTTTGATCCACTCTTAGTATCTTCTTCATCAAATGCAATCAGTCCAATATTTTCATTCATCCCATAATTTCTAATCTGAGCATAGGCCATTTTTGTGACTTTTTCTAAATCATTCTGCGCCCCCGTCGTCACACGGTTGAATGTCAGGGATTCCGCAACGCGTCCACCCAGAGCCATACACATTCTTTCGAACAGCTGTCCCAAAAAATAATCGAAATTAAAAATTTTAATAGGAGCATTAGAAATTTATGTTGTTGCTTTGTATTTCTAAAAAATGATACACATTAGTTTATATTCGTCACTAACGCGTGGTCAGACATCGTTAGCATTCCATTTGGGATACTTCAAAGGAATAATCTTACAGGGTCTTTCTTAGCTGGGAGATCCAACCCTCGACATAACGAATTAGCAAAGGATGTCGGTACCTCTACGGTATAACGAGCAAAAAATTTGACTGACCTCTTCCCTATTGTAAAGTTTTTGGTCTGATGGAAGATATTGAGCAAAACCCAAGGCATGATTCGTTCTTGGAACAATGGTGACCTTTAGAAGAGCGTCCGTAGTTTTGAGCATCCAACCTACGAGAGCGTGACCACACTCGTGGTAAGCGACCACACGTTTCTCTTCTTGAGACATTACCTAATCAAAATATGCCATAAAATTATGAAATAGCTCAATTGGCTTTGAATTTGACACGGGAAAGGTGACCATAAACCACAAACCTGAGTTCTTTTCTCGGTTCCACCGACGACTCTCTCCACTGCATATTCCAAGTCTACCCCTGTGACCTGAGATTGCTTAAAACGAGCACCATGAAGGGCGGCTTCATTGCAGACATTTGCAATATCAGCACCTGTAATAAGTAGAAGCAAATATAACAAATTGCGCGGTCAGAGAGTCAGGTCATATCTCTTTTGTCATATTTACCTGTGAAACCAGGTGTGAGTTGTGCCATTCGCCTCGAGTAAATTTCTGGTGACTTTTCTAATTTTATTCCTTTCAAATGTTGTTGAAATATTTCTTGACGTTCAATCATATTTGGAAGGTCAATGAATATGTGACGATCGAATCTTCCTGGTCTTAGTAAGGCCTGTTTAAGGCAAAGACAGATTAATTAATTACCCATTAGAACAGATCAGGGTCGATATTAAGTTGGTATAAACCGCCACAACTACAAACGAACTAAAACTAAACTAAAAGCTCCAACCGACGTTAGTATTAAATTTTAGGCTTAACTTGGGACAGTAAACACCGAAAAACATCGACAATTGCTAAAATTACGACATGCCAACAAAGAGTCATTGGCGATCTCTACACTTACAAAATTAATAGCACATTCACAAAAAAAAACATTAACCATCAAAAGTTGACTACACGAAAATATCTAGATAAAAAATGTCAACATATGAAAATTATGGACGGCAAGAATGTGGATATTCTAACGAAATTTCCAGTTCAAGGGTTGGACACGACATTGTGTCCACCATTAGTCTTTGCATTGATTTGGTCATTGACAAAAAACTAACCTTATCCAAAACATCAGCTCTATTTGTTGACGCGAGCATTAAAACCCCTTCCGTAGATGCCATCCCATCCATTTCGACCAGAAGTTGATTTAGTGTTTGTTCACCTTCCCCAACTCCACCATCAAATTGTCCACCACTACCACTACGCTTTTTCCCAATCGCATCAATTTCATCAATGTAAATTATACAAGGAGACCGTTTCCTGGCTTCTTTGAACAAATCTCTGAAAAAAATTGAAAAAACATTAACATAAAAGTGTGATGTCGTGCCTTCAAGTCAACAAATAAAATAGATATTGTAAAAACAAAAATAATGAGACACTCCCACAAAAAGTAAAGACAGACACGAAGTCATGTCATTCACATATAAAAAAATCTTATATTTCAAAAAATGTCTACAAAAGTCACAATTTGATTTACAGAAGATGGAAAGTCAACCATTTTGTATTTCAGGCGTTAGAAAACCGGTCCTGACTTCCATCCACCTTTTCTTCAAAAATTAACAATTGCGATTTTCGAAGAACAGAATTGACTAATTTTTCAAACATTTATTGAGAACGACTAATCCCTAATATCTGTACGGCTAACTAAGTCCCTGATGAAGGAAACAGTAAGTTTCTGAAACGTTGGACAAATAAATGTTGAATCGTTCAAAAAGCACTCGAGTAACCTGAAACATGTTTGATTCCAATATTTATAGAACAGTTCTAAGAACAACCAAAGGGAATTAACATAAAAACTTACCGAACCCGAGCAGCCCCCAACCCTCCGATCATTTCAATGAACTCTGATCCATTCATCGAAAGAAATGGAACATCTGCTTCAGTCGCAACTGCTTTGGCTAACATAGTTTTTCCACAGCCAGGGGGTCCTAGTAGTAAAGCACCTCGAGGAACCTGTTTAAAAATTTAAATTCAGACAAATTCCAGTTGATTTTGAATTAGAATAACTTACCTTTGCACCCAAAGCTTGATAAATGAAAGGTCGTTTCAAATAATCCACAAATTCGATGACTTCTTGTTTGGCTTCCTTAAGACCAGCCACGTCTGCAAATCGAACACCTTTTCCAGGCGTCATTGGTTCTACTAAAGTGAAGCGTGCCTTCGTCATTTGTGTCTAGGATTAAAATTCCAAAGATCAAAGTTAGCGTCAAGCAATACTTTAAATTAATATTGTGACGTTACAAATGCATCAATGCTGATTGGGCTTTTGAATGATTTGCTTCTGGAGAGAATGGCCAGGAGAAGAGCACCAATAATTATAGATGTAAGTAGTTTTCCAGCCGTATCAGAATTTCTTTCATAAACAACTGGAACACGTCCTTCTGGTGGAATCCCAAGTTTTTCTTCCGCTTCCCTCAATTTCTCTTCAAATTTTTTCATGTCAACAATATTCATGTGGAAGGTTTTGTGCTCAGGCTGCGTTCAATAAAATACATCAGCTTTAAAATACAATATTACCAACAAGAAACATCAAAATTTTGTAAAAAAGGTTCATAATTTTGAAAACGCACAATTAGTTTGACAGAATAATTTCGGAAACAGCATCAAAACTGTGACAAAAGCATCATTTGCATAATAGTTTTGTAAAAAGCTTCATTTGATTTGTGTTTATGTTCTAAAAAGCATAATTACTTTGACAGAAGTATCACAATTTTGAATAAAACATGGTCCTCTTGTTTACAACAGTTTATTCTGAAAAGATTGACCAAATAAAAAAAGCCTTTATCTATCTTGTCTATCTAAAAGCATCATAATTTTGGAAAAGCATCAAAACCGTGACAAAAGCATCATTAGCATCATAGTGTTGTAAAAAGCTTCATTTGATTTGTGTTTATGTTCTAAAAAGCATAATTACTTTGACAGGAGTATCATAATTTTGAATAAAAGCATCATAATTTCGACAAAAGCGTCATAATTTTGGAAAAAACATCATAATGTTGACAAAAGCACCTTTAACAGTTGCATCATAATATTGAAAACCAGCATTATAATTCATAACTGTTGCAAGCATACTAATTTTGAAAAGAAGCTGAAACGAAGCATCATAATTGTGACAAAAGCATAATAATTATGAAAAATGAAGCGTAATTTTGACATAGCGTCGTAACCTTAACAGTAACATCATAGTTGTGAAAAGAAAGTATTATAATTTTGAAATTTTAACAGAAGGATAAATACTTTGAAAGAAAGTACATAATTTTGAAAAGCACCGTAATTTTAATTTTGGAAAGACAAACACATTTTTAATAGGAAGCATCTGAATTTAACATAAATATACCATAATTTTGACAAACGCATAACAACAATTAAAGAAAAGCATGACTTACATTGACTCTCCTATTTTTTACTATTGCACCATCATGTAAAATAACGTGGACGAGGTCGACATCCGGCTTAATAATAATTTCTTCAACTTCACCTCTGGCCAACATATGATGTAGAAATTCATTCCAAGACACGTATCGGACAACCTAAGATTATCAGAATAAAAATAAGTTCATGTCATAAACTTGGCCAACCATTAATTAAATGCATTTATACGTACTTCTGGTTGATTCGACCCAGGGAATAAAAGTGACACAATAGCTATAAACATGTAAGCAGTCAACATCCAGAGAAAGGCTTTGGCCAGTAATGACGAAATCTTGTCGTCTTCATCATCATTCTTCTTCCCATCATTATTTTGACTACTGGACGGTTTTCCTTGTCCACTGGATGGATCTCCACTCGAGAAATTAAAAGTCGATGTATGAAAGGATGTCGCTATTTGATCCATCGTTCTTAACAGTTGTCTGACCTAAATAAAAAAAATTGAATACCAAAATATTTATAAAAAAATTGAGTTACCAACAAAACGGATTGATATTATCGTTCAACGCATCGTTTTCAACAAATAAATATTTCGACAATTACCTGTCGGTGTGGATTGCCGTGACCTTGCCCTAAGGACAACGGAAGCGGGAACCCGTTTCGGGCAAAGAGTCCTGAATTTGAAGCGAATTTCTTGTGTAACGTTGACCTTGTCCACGGTGTCAATGACTGTGTTCTCGCCGGGTCATTCTTCAGTGAATAACAGCTCAGATTTAATGACGAAGTCGACGCGGATCTTAATATTTGACTTAGAATATCTTCAAGGTTCCGGAGACTTCTGCTCCGATCACATTTTGTCCCAAATAGGACAACACTTTTTCCAAATTTCGACAAAGACATTGTCGATTTGTCGAAATAAATAATACAAATTAAAATTACTGAAATTCCAAATTCCAATATTTTGTTTCGTGATTCGCAGAAAATGAAAATAAGATTTAAATTTCGTGGGTTTTGATCAGTGACGTAATTGTTTAGACGAATCACATGGGCCACGGTACAGGGTATTTTTTTATTTGGTGCTTTGTTGCCGACTCGTAAATCCCACGCCAAGCCACCAACCTATGAGTTACAGGGTGGGCCAGAAATCAGGCCGTGTTTCGACCTAAAAATGTTTCTGCCAGTTCATTTACTTATGCTACACAGTGTGTGTTTTTTTTTTTTTACTACTCAATATTTATTCAGTCGCCGTCTTTCATACAAAGATTGCCCAAAGGACATATCTTGTGCCACTTTTGCCGCAAAATGCTTTTGATGGTGACCTCCAGAGGTCAAGATGTAATGTACATAGACGTTAATTTAAAAAGCATTTCCGCAAATGGCATCACCTTTACCACACACAAGTGGTACCTAAATGGTTTCTAAAATTCCGGTTTATGTACATTACATATTGACCTCCAGAGGTCATCCATAACATTTTTTGACAAAAGTGGCATGAGATGTTTGACACACTGTGTTAACATAATTGAATGAACTTGCCGAGAACTTCCCATGACGAAAATCGACGATTACTTCTGGAAAGGTTCTCTTGTTATCACAATTACCTTAAAGTGTATTTACGTCATGACTAATCATTGCTTGTTTAAAAATTTCGACTCATCTAAACAAAAATAAAAGTTCAATTTTTTTCATTTCACAATATGAGCCTAACTCGTCTTGTCGTCCTGAAGTTGTCAACATTCTTTACTTGCGCGGTTATCTGATTTTGTACTGAAAAGGGCGAGAATCTTTCCCAATAGCTTGATACTAAAGAATATTTTAGTTATCCGATCATTCAATTCAAAGCCTAAACAAATATGAAGTGAAATTTAAATGTAATTCTGTGCAATTAAATTACAAGAAGAAAAATTGAAGAGTAATTAAATGCAATTGTGTAATTTTAAAGTAACGGTAGAAGTAACTGGAAGAAAAATAAAGTTCAATTGTAAATTAGAATTACAATTGTACTCAAATTTTAAACGAACTTAATTACAAGCAACATATTACGCCCTACATTTGAAAGCAATGTATAACAAGTACAATACGTAATTTATTGTAATTGTAATTTCGTAATAAATTACATCAATGATGTAATGTAAGAATTGAATGTAATTCTATTCCGTGCTATTGACGATTTTTGATTTAAAATAAAGAACGGAGTCTGATTAAAACGTTGGTTTAATGAAAACCATGTCACTGACCCGGAAGTCTTTCTGGTGCACCCTGTATTCCAGGGCGTGGGTGCGTAGGTGGTGGTTGGTGGTGGTGGAATTTGCCACCGCTTGCGTTTTTGTTCTAATATTTTAATCCCCAGACAAATTTATTTGGAATTTGGAATTGCATGTTGCATGTTAATTTTAAAAGTGAACAGTGAATTTTGATCAAATAAGTGGCAAAGGTCAACTGTCGATTGTCGAGTAACAAAGGAACTAGTTGCCGGTGACGTAAGATTAAAGTTGGAGCGGACAAGACAAGGTCAAGGTAAGACGTAATTTATGTCTTAGTGCGCAGTGAATACATTAGTAGGTCATTCAACTTTTGTCCTTTCAAAATTAACTAGTGCTTTTTTAGAAGTTAGGTAATTTCATAGAATAGTATTTTATTTGAATTAATGGTTGTCTGTTGTCCGTGTCGGAGTCGGAGTCGGACTAGCTTGAACTATAAGGCCAACGTGCCAACTGCGCTTACTGTATAATAAAATCACTGATGAATGAGCTGCAGATCATTAATAGTTGTCCATTTTTGTCAATATAATTGATTTTAAATTATAAATACTCATAAATTGACATTCGAGGTATAATCCATATAAATAATTTATCAAAACATCGGCGAATCTTTTGTTGAGAAATTGGTGTGGCTTGTTGCTTTTCATTATTCTGATTTGACTGAGGGAAGGGAAACGGAAAGGGAAGGTACCCCTAGTAGTATAAGAACATTATTCAAGCTAAGCTTGGTCTAGAGACAGTACCTTCTCGTGCTATGTAGTAAGTAAGTAAATATGTATATTTATATATAACCTCCAAGAGCATAATTAATAAATTGCTCTTTAATTCAAGCACAATCATTCTCTGACCCGGCCGCAAGGATCGACCGCCGCTTCCTACTTCCTGTTAATTTAGTGAAAAGAAAAGTTTGAATTTAGGACTTACTAAGTTGTATTCTACGATCTACGACATTCCAAATCGCACTCAATCCTGCTTCGTGCTTCCATATATATTGAAATTGATTTCAGAAAAATCCGCAGTTGAATTGACTGTAATTGTTTCGTAGGTATTTAATTTCAAAAGAGTAGCGTGCGTCGACATCGGACATCATTTTGTTTCACCCTGTATTATGTCACGCCACGAATAGTGTTAATATTACTTCGTTCTCGTTCATTATGAATTAATTTAACTCTATTTCAGTTGAATATGGAGTAATTGATCATGGATGACATGGTATCCGTGATCAATTACTAATTACTCCACATTCAGACATATACATGGTTTCAACGGCCTCAAAAACTTTATTTCAGCTTTTAATTACGATTTTCTTTAAATAATAACTACTTACTTGGATAAAATAAAAAAAGCAGAAATACATACAATTATCTTAACCTGAGTTTTTACAAATATGAAGCAGAAACAGTAAAATACCGAAACATTACTACTGAACAGATATTTTTCTAAAAATATCTTAAATTCGTAGCCCTGATGCGATTTGGAATCTGGAATGGTATTTCGCTCCACACACTCATGTCAGCAAAGTTGAGCTCGGTGTTGAATTCTTTAAACGGCAATAATTTTCCATGTACCTATAAAAAACGAGACGAATTATATGCATTTAGTGTAGAATTTTTTTTTTAATATTTGCTTAAACACTAGATAGTATTACGTTTTACGAAACTACAACTCAAAGTACTGGAGCGAAACCGGAGTCTCAATAATTATTTCTTTCAAATACTTTTGATTAGCATTTGATATGCATTGTGTCAGAGTCAGAGACCCCGATTGTGGCCTTCAGACTATCAACTATTTTGTAATTCATCTGGTAACTGTTTCGTTTAGCTCGTTTCCTTAATCTTAATCCAAAACCCTATACTTTCAATTCTAGTTTTTCTACGTCGTAGTTCAAAAGTGTAAAGTTCTCCTTTCTCCATCCATTACTATGAATTAATTCATACGAGGAAAAAAAACTAGTTGATAACCTTTCTGCTCATATGTGTGGCTGGCAATACAAATTGTCATTCCGTTTCCATACACGAGTGAAACGTGATGCGTTATTGGGATTTAAATTAATTTAAATTTTATTGTTTTATTATTGCAGACGAATTTGAATTTAATTCAAAATTGACTTGACGTGACGGGGTCTCTGGTATAATGGACACTTCAAAATCAGAGTCAATCGACTCATCTTCGTCTACTGGAGAACGAAAGACAGAAACTCAATCTCGATTGACAACGACGGCCCAAACGACGTCCACTTCATCTACGTCTTCAGTGTCAACAACTTCCACTCCTTCAACCTTTGTAAATACTGGTACTGGTGACCAATCGTCAGCAACGGCAACCCAACGTCGAACCCCATCACCACCGAAGAGAAATTCGACGCCGTCTCAACAAGACGTGAGCACAAGTTCTACAAGTACTACCACGCCATCTGTTGACACCCCGGGAGCCACTACCGCCACTAGTACTACCACGACCCAAGAAACCCCAGCAGGAGCTTCATTCACTGGTACCACCACGACAAAGAAACCTGAAATACCGGCAAGTACGACCTCTACCGTGCAGCCGACAACGAAATCAAGTATGAGTCATGTGGGTTCAACATCAACGAATCCAGTTTACACTCAACATTACAAACATGGAACAATGGTAGTTCCTATGAAACGCCCTTCCAGTGACGTCAATGCGGAGTCACGCGCTCAATCGAGTGACTCAAGTGGTGACCCGAAGAGAAAGAAAATTCGTAAGGAACCCAACAATGGTGGTAGTGGTAAATCAGCCGCCGATGGCAACAGTGGAGACAATACTTCGGTAACTCTACCAGCGCCAACGCCAGCAGGCGCACTATCTTCTGGGAATCGTGCACGTGGATCTACGGCCAAACCGAAAGTCACATTTGCAGGATTATCTGGGCCTAGGCCAGGTGGAAGGCTTACAATGATAGGACATGTGGCCGAAGAGAAAATGGTTTTCTTTGCGGGTGGGCCAACAGCGACGACATCAGCAAATTCGTCTTCCACTTCGACTACAGTCACGGGATCATCAGCCATATCCACTGCTACTGTAAGTACGCTTCAGAGTAACAGTGGAAGCGATAAAGGGTCATCCACCCAAACAAACACTTCAGGGGCATGTGAGGTCGGAAGTGGAGAAAAACTAGACACTCCGTCGACAACACATGGTGGGAATAATAATAACAGTAACAGTAACAGCAGTGGAAGTGGAAGCAATTGGGGGGCTGGACTGAAAGTCCCACCTATTAAAATTGTACTTCAATCAAATTCCCATGGTCAAGGTGGGTCAAATCTTTCGAGTTCGAACAATGAATCCGAAAATCAAAGTGGGAACAGACAAGACGGTCATGGTCATGGACATTCACCTGGCTCAGGAGGTTTCCATTATGTTGTCTCTTCAACGACGGCTGAAACTTCTGAAACTAAAGAAAAAGATACTCCTACGACAGGGTCTCCGCCATTGACTGGGACAACTGCTAATAATTCAGAACCTCCGACGGCATCGACAGCTACCACAACCGCTACGGTGTCTGCAACACCGAGTGCATCCTCTATCACGGCGACGACTTCACTGCTGACAACTGTCACAGTTTCTTCAACGTCTGCCACAACGACCGGAGGGACTTCGGTGACCACGACGACAGCATTGACATCGGTACCTGTGACCCAAGGGTCAGTTTCTGCGACCGCGGATACACCTGCTGCAAGGCCACCCCCGAAATCGGCCGGAGAACGGAAAGGATTGCCCGCAGTGGCCGTCACAATTGCTTCCCAACATTTACTTGGATCAAACTTAAAAGATGACAAGGAAAGACAAGGTACAAAAATGACCTTGACCTCAACAACAATTTCTGCGGGACCGGCGACCTCTGCAGCTGTTACGGTTGCATCAGGAAATACTTCGACCTCTACGTCTGCGACTTCTTCCCCAGCTGTTGTCGTTACTACGGCTGAAACTTCTGGAGTGGAGGAACCCATGGTATCTTCGGTTGCTTCCACGACGGCCACAACGACGACTGCGACGACACAACCTCAGACTGGAAAGGAGCAACGAGAGAAACCACACAGAGTGACTCGAAGTTCACAAAGAATTGCAACGACACATGGTCAAGGTCAACATTCTAATTCTGGAGCAACGTCTACTTCCGCAACTCTAACAGCCACAAATGCTTCTTCGATCGCACCCAATTCCCCGGCGAATGGGAATTCTCCGAAGACAAGCGCTTGTCCTTCGCCAAGTAATGCAGCAGATGGTGGGGATTCTACTGGAGCTACAAGTACACAGGTAATTTAAAGATCAGACAACATGTCTAAGTTTTGCCCGAAATATTGCTAATTTGTGGAATTCCCACTTGAATTTTGGGTTTACTGCAACGCCAACTAATCGGGTTACAAAAACATTTTTCAAAATTATTCTATTTGATCTTAGGATGACTTCAAAATTCTCAATTACCTAAGTTAGTTTCGTACTATTCGTATGCGTTCTGTTGAAATTGGTCTATTTCCGATTCCAATACGAATCTTGCCGAATACACCGAATTTGAATCATCGTCAGTCAGTAGTCAGTAGTCTTTTCTGTATTATATTTTAAAATTGTCAGTGAACCCAATCACATCGTACTGAACAAAAACCGTCAACCAAAAAAATAATAATATTGCTATGAACAGGGAAAGTCTGAATCAGTTGAGAAAATGGACGCGACAGAGAATGCGAACGTTCCAAGTGCTGACCTTCACCCGAGGAAACGAAAAATAAAAACTAAGGAACCGGGGGCAACTGCAGGGTCTAGTTCAAGTAGCACTTCAGGGGACACAAATGATATCGGCACCGCCACTGCTGGCACTTCTGCACCGACAGTCCCTGGTGGCCAAACTCAAGGAGATCAACCTGTTCTAAATTGCTTTGAAATGTTTTTGAATATCAGAAAACAGGTATGGTGGTTCAAGTAAAGTAATTTCTTCAAGAATCCTTACAATACAAAGCAGGCATTTGGATTTGGTCGCATCTTTGCTATGTTGTTGCCCTTGACCTCTTGAACAACTTTCGAGGAGGTCATAACCTGCAAGGTTCGACCGTTAGGTCGCTATAAATACTCTTTGTGACGTCATGAATACGTCACGGATTCCTATGACCTCACAAAGTACAAAGTGAATTTGGCCCTAATATTTCTGGCGGCCAACGGTCGAGCTTTTCGGAGTATGATCATCACGATAGTTGCTTACGAGGTCAAGGGCTTCAACATATCAAATATGCAGCTAAATCTAAAGACCTACTTTTGCCGTAACGCCGTAAGGACTGTGCCGTGACCGTGACCTTCATCCACAATGGATTATTTTGTTTTTAAATTTTAGATTGACCGGAGACGAAAGAATATGTTTCCAGTTCAACCGAAACCTCCACAAGGATTCAAAGATTATTTGATGAATCGTGGAACATATGTTCTGGCAAACACAGCCAATGCACGCTTAGCTGTTCCATTTTTAAATCCACCCCAAAGTATGAGCTCGAATCAAATGAAAGAACTTTTCATTGATCAAGAAAAACTTCGTCATAAATTGAGACTACAACATTTGGTTGAAAAAGAAAAGTTAGTACTTTCTGTGGAACAAGAAATACTCAGAGTTCATGGACGTGCTGCTCGTGCTTTGTCTAATCAATCTGTCCCATTCTCCGTCTGTACTATTTTGAAGGACCAAGAGGTTAGAAGTCAAACCAATTATTATAATTATTTTATTCATAATTATGCGTTTTAAAATGTAATAGCAAAAAACTCGTGGTCGCGGAGTATTTATTCAACTGAATATGGGACTTATCAGCCGGAAATACAATGGGTTGGGAAAAGGCTGAAAAATATGAATGGCTTGAAGCCACACACATTTTCAGGTGTGTTTTCCAGGAAGGGATGGGATTTCCGGTTCATTCAATCGAAAGGTTGACAGTGGACATAATCCATTTTGTCATTGCTTTATTTCCGGCCGATAAGTCCCATATACAGCTGACTAAATCCTCCGCGACATCGATTTTTTTCTCATTAATGAGTCTGTTTTTACTGTTCGTAGGTTTATAATCTGTTGACACCCGAACAAGAGGAGAAAGATCGGAATGCTAGATCCAGATACAATGGTAGATTATTTATATCATGGCTTCAGGACGTCGATGACAAATGGGATAAAATTAAGGTGTGGATTTTGAAATATTTAATTTCTTAACAATTTTGAAGTAGAGTGTTTAATTACAGTACAGTACAACTTTTGTTTTACCATCCTCTACTACGTTTACTATTCTTTCTCCCATTATGACTACGGACGAATTCTAAAGAATCTGTTTCTATTTTATTGGTGAACGTTGGTTAATCGAATACTAATTTGTCGGTCGAATTTTTTTGGTTATTCTAGGAATCAATGCTCTTGCGTCATCATAATGAGTCTGAGTCCCTTCATGCCGTACAGAAAATGGATTGGGAATGGAAGTTGAAGGAAGTTGGACTTTGTGAGCCAAAATCAACAGCTGTGATTGATGATTTGCACGTACCCATGGTCCATGTTTCAGATGATTTTGACCTTCTCCCTGGATGAGCTTGAATAATTCAATTCAATGAATATGAAATCTTGTACTAGTGTTCTAATCTATAAGCTTATGATAAGGTTGGAATTTATAGTAATACATAGTAAACTGCATGCTCTACTCTTGGTTCGACTCAAATATTATATGTACTAACATGATAAATTAATTTCTAAAATAAATATTAAATGTTAACTAGAAGTGTAATTTAATCTTTCTTGTCTCACTTTATTTGTCTCAGATCAGAACCTATGAAGTCTTGACGGAAACAGTAAACAAACATTCTGCATAAGTAGAGTAGAATAAAAACGATAACTATATCTGTTTTCCCATTTCTCGGAAAACTTTATTATCCAACTTGAGTGGAATTGTGTCCTGGCGCAATGCTTTTGCTATAATATTACATTACTTGGAATAATGTATTTCCATTCATTGAAAATCTATTTAATCAATTCTTGATGATATCGTAAGTTGGATTTATGAAAAGTTTAAAGAATTCTATTCCAAGCCGTTCAAAACTTAATCATTAGCGTAATATTGAAGAGATATTGCTATACAGAAGTTTTCCTGCACACACCAAACTAGTTTTTCTGGTTCAAATAAACCATAATTTCCGAATGAAAATAATTACAATTACAAATTACCCTGAACGGAAATTAATTAGAGTTACAAAAATTACAAATAACCTGCACGAAGAGAACTTCAGAAGTAATTGCTTACACGATTACAATTCAAAAATTAAACATTAATTAAATACGATTACAATTACAAATTACAATTAAAATATTTCAATTCAAACTACTCTTACAATTTAATGTTTTATGTAGTAAACATATACATACATAATATACGCATTAATGTCCTTCCAGATAATCATCAAAATATTAAGTATAATTATGTAATAATGAGAAAATATACAATTTCAAACTACAAGTTACAATTACAATCACACACAATTTCCAATTTACACATTATTTAATTACGATTACAATTATTACAAATTACAGGCTGGGTATCTTAAAGTAATTAATTGCAATAATGCAACTAATTGAGCCAAGTCTGAATGTCTATATTTTTATTAGATCGTTATAATGTCATATAGGCATTTTCATTTCACCCACTACAGGGGTACCTTCTTTAGGTCAAAATGAAAGTAGCCAACGTCTACGAAAAACAGGTTAGCGAAGGTCGTAGAAGAATTATTGCCCATTGAGTAGTTATGATAAATTATGAGCCACCCTGTAGATTTTAATGGTTGAGATTCTCAATGGTAGAAATTTGAAGTGAGCGGTTGAAGAAAACCCGCTGATTTCTTGCTTTTGTCGTCTGATTCCTGCATAAACAAGATTCACTTTAAACCACGCACCTCAAGCGACAACAAGTAAAAAAAAAACACTGCCAACTGCAAAACAACTGCTTAATGAAGAAAGTAGTTTAGGATTGTGTATAAAGAAAAAGAAAACTGAACATCTGACGGGCACTAAATTACGAAGTGGACGGTGCGGTGGTCGGTGGCGTCCTTTCCTTGGATTGCCTTGTCGGCCCGGCGTACAGAAAATTGAAAAATCTGCAGTTTCGTAAAGTGGTAAGTGCTCAAAATTTATTGCAAAAGTAATCCAAAATCCAACTAAAGTAATCAGATTTTTTAATACAAATGTTTATTCAGTGCGGAATTGTTTTAATTTTGATTGACCACAAGCAAGACAGACAGACACGGAATGCATTATTTACAATTATTTATTAGTTTGGTTTGGTTTATTCAATTTTTGTAATCAATCTTATCTTCCTCATAACAATTCCGAGCATTGACTCATCAATATGTAATAATGTGAATATTATAATCATAGGCATTACACAGCACACGTGACAGGATTTGATCAATGATTTTCTTAAATATTCTCAACATTCAATTTCTCGGCAGTTGGCAGTGGGTTCGTAGGTTAGGTCTAAGTTAATTTTCAAATAAGTTTCAAAATAATTATAAAGTGCTCCAAATTATATGATTCGCGGATATGGATTTTTTTTTTTAAATATTCACGTCCGCGGCGCTCGGGACAGAATTTTCACTTAACGTCATACGAGTCGGAGTCATACCCGAAAAACCGTATATTATGTGCCATCATTCATGCCAGGTCCCAGACTTTTGAATTGTCCCAGATCCCAGACTTGTGAATTTACCAGGAAAGTTAGAACCAGAACAAAAAAAAAGAAAGTTAGAACCAAAATTGTTTGACTTCTCCCTCTAGGTTAGTTCATACGCAGATTCATTTTTTCAAAAATTTCAAAAATTACACTTGGAGGAAATGATAAGGATGCCCCAGCAACCGAAATC